>LR750047.1:894715-923514 GCA_902729485.2 Mus minutoides
ATTTCAACAATAACTTTAAATATGAATGGCCTCAGTTCTCCAATCAAAAGACACAGACTGACTGAATGTATCAAGAAACAAAATCAATTTATCAGTTGCATTTAAGAAGCATGTGTTAGTTTTAAAGCTAAACACTACTGTAGAGTAAAAGGATAGACAAAATTACTTCAATCAAATGGGACCAGGAAGCAAGGAGGAATAATTAATTATCCTCTTATCTGACAAAATAGACTTCAAACTGAAACTAATCAGGAAAGATGAGACACTTTATTTTAATCAAGAAAAGACATTACTATTCTAAACATATAAATACATTCATATCCATATAAGTATAAACATAAATATAAGCATATGAATTGGGGCATCCAATTTCATTAAAAATAAAATGTGCTGCTGGATTTAAAGAAATGGATTCACATCAATCCTTTAACAGTAGGCAATTTCAGTACCTCACTTTCTCCAATACAAAGGTTATCTAGATAAAAAATAATCAGAGGAACATCAGAATTAATTGACATCATACATTAAATGGACTTAACACACATTAGCACAATACTCCATCCAAACACCAAAGAATTCATATTCTGTTCAGTAGCATAGGGAAGATTTTCCAAAAAAATAACATATTATGAGACACAAAATATATATTTACAAATTCAAAAGGACTGAAAAGACTACTGCATCCTATTTGACCATAATGCAAAAAAATTAAATATTAACAGTACACAGTTCTCTGAAAAATACACAAACTCATGGAGATTAAAAACCTCATTACTGAATGATGAACTGGTCAAAGAATAAATCCAAAAAGAAAATTAAAATATTCCTAGAATTAACCTCTAGGACACATTGGAAGCAGCTCTATGAGGGAAATATATAGCCCTAAGTGATTACATCAAAAAATCATAACAAATAAATGGCTTATTGATGCAACTCAAAATGTTTGGAAAATAAAGAACATACCAAATCCACACCTGGCTGATGGAAAGAAATGATAAAATTCAGAACAGAAGTCAGTGAAATAGAAACAACAACAACAACAAAACAATACAAAGAATCAATGAATCTAAGAGCTAGCCCTTTTTAAAAAACTAAACAAGGTTTGGCTCAACTAGCCAAAAGAAATAAGGAGGAAACCTAAATTAACAGGGGTCAATTACAGTATACACCTACATAATTCAGAATATTCTAAGGGGATTATTTAAAAACCTGTCCTCCATTAAACTGAAAAACCTAAAAGAAGTAGGTGGATTTCTAGATTTAGTGAAACCACCAAAATTAAACCAAGAAGTCAGCAACTTAAGTAAACCTACAACAAATGAGGTTGAAATAGTAATAAGGATTCCCAGCTTAAAAGAAACAAAGTGCAGTGTGAGGTGGATTCACAGAAGAATTCTACCAGATACTCAAAGAAGATCTGTGCTCTGTTCTTCTTAAACTACAGAAAAATGAAAGAAAAGAAAGAATAAAAAAAGAAAAGAAACAGAAGGAACTCACCCAAACTCCTTCTATAAACCAGTACCACTATAGTACCCAAACCACACACACACACACACACACACACACACACACACACACACATACACACACACACAATTTGAAGTCCTGATGAACATGAACTGAAAATGTTCAGTAAAGTAGAAAACAGACATGCATCAAAGGATTGCCAAGTTGACATTCTCCCTGAAACACAGGCGTTGTTCAACATAAACAAATCAATAAATGTAATAATAATCCACAGAAATGGACTTAAAGACAAGAATTACATGGTCATTTCAGTAGATGCAGGAAATGTCTTTGACAAAAACCAATATACCTTTCTGATAGAAAATGTCAGGCTAGAGTGAACACATCTCACTGTAACAGAAGTTATACATGAGAAACTCACAGGCAGCACCATCTATATTTTTCTTAATTAATTAATTAATTAATTAAAAACCCAAACAAACCATCAAACCTATTCTGATCAGTTTCCCCTCTCCCAGCTTGTTCCAGATGCTTCCCATCTTCCCATTCATTCCTCTACATGCTTTTTTTTTTCCCTTTTCACAAAACAGGCAAACAAAACCAAACAAACCAAAATAAAAACAAAGAAAATAAAACCAAAGAAAAAGCACAAGAAACACACATACACTCAGAGACAAAAACAAAACAAATCAAAACAACAAAAAACCTCAAAGCCTTACAAGCAGGACATTGGAAACCATAATATTCAAGTAAGATACCAATACGCTTTTTTTTTTTTTTTTAAGTACTCAAAGTGAGACAAAAAGTCAAGGAAATTGTTGAGTTCAATTTGTGTTGGCCTGCTACTGCTGGACATGAGGCCTACCCCAATTGTGGTTTATCTACCTAGTGAGACTTCATTAGAGGAAATGAATTTTTCCTTTGCCAGGAGATGTCAATTGGGTATCGGTTCTCAGTTACAGATGGCAGCTTTTGTCCGACCTGTTCAGGCCCTGTACATGTTGTCACAGTTTCTGTGAGTTCTTATGTGTTTCGAGTCTCTTGTGTCTAGAAGGTCTTATTTCCTAGGTATTTTCAATCCTTACTGGCTCTTACAATCTTTCTGCCCTCTCCTTTGCATAGCTCCCTGAATCTTGAGGAGAGAGACTTGATGAAGATCTCCTTTTTAGTACTAACTCTCCCAAAGTCTCTCACTCTCTATAACCTCTCCAATTGTGGCTGTCCCTGTTTGTTCCCATCTACTGTAAGCTGAAGATTCTCTGGTGTGGGCTGAGTAAGATACTGATCTATTTGTTTGTCTCAGGTTCTTGGCCACCCAAGCAGTGTCAGGATAGATTCCATCTCATGCCAATGCCATCTTAAATGGAGAAAAACTTAAAGCAATCCTGCTGAAGGAATGAGGCATGAATGTCTATTATGCTCCAAATACTAACTGGGGCAATAAAGCAAGAGAAGGAAATTAATAGGATATAAACAGGGAAAGAATAAGTCAAACTATCCCTGTTTGCAGGGGACATAATACTATATATTAGAAAGCCCAAAAGTTCTACCAGAAAACTTCAAGAAATAATAAATAAATTCAACAATGTGTCAGGATAAAGAATCAACTTGAACAAATCAATAGCTTTCCCTTATACCAACAATAACCATATAGAGAATAGAAGAAGATCATGGACATATTCCCATTTATACTAGCCTCAGAAAATTTGGCTAGGAATATTTTACTATATTCCTGCATTTATATTTATATTATATATTTTTCCTATAAATTTCTCTGTATATCTAAAGAAACAACCAGGCAAGAGGAAGCACACAAGATGGGAGACAATCTAAAGAACTCAAAAATATAAATAAAAATAAAAATCCCAAATGGCTAATATAAATAATAGACCTTAGGCCTGAGCAGAGGATTCTCACAAGAAGGAAGTGGGGGAGGGTGTTGAGATGGTCATGGTCACCACCCCTAGAAATTAATGAAATGCAATTTAAAATAGGTTTGAGATTACTTCTTACCTCCATCAGAATGCCAAAGATCAACAAAATAACATTAAAAAGTTCGAGGTTGGTTTTAGGTAAAAAGATCCCTTATTTACTGTTGGTGAGCTAACAAACTAGTGTAGCCATTATGGAAATCAGTGTGGAGATTTCTCAAAAAACTAAATAAATCCACCATATACTCTTTGGTATATGTTTCAAAGGACTCAGCATCATATCAATAGACACTTGCTCAGTTATGTTAATTATTGCTCTACTCACAATCATTAGGAAATGGAAAGAACCTAAATGTCTTTCAACCAACAAACTGATAATCAAAATGTGGTGCATATACAGTATATGTGGCACATATACTATGTGATGCATATACACTATGTGGTGCATATATGCTATATGGTGCATATACACTATGGAATACTATTATTGGGTAAAGAAAACTGAAATAAAGGAATTGGGGGGGGGTAAATGGATGGAACTAGAAAAGAACACATTGGATAAGAAAACTCAGACATGGAAAACAAAATCATATGTTCTCTCTCATCACAGGCTCCTAGCTCCCAAACTTCAGATGTGAGTACATATCCTGAAGTAACTATATAAACAAGGACAGTAAACAGGGGCTATAGCCAGGAAAGCAGTAGACATGGGAAATATCAGGGTACAGGTAATCTGATCATGAAAATGGGAAAAAGAGGGGCTCTAACTAGGAAGAGGGAAGGAGATAAATGCAGGAGGAAGGCAAGGATGTCTGGAAAACTCATAAGAAAACATTCTATTAAATATGTACCTAAACGCAAATTCTATAATACTTCTAAATCTGTGTATGAATGAACATACATAGTTTATATGAGCCTTTCTCATCTGAGCTGGTAATGTTGCTTCCAAGAGACAAAGAGCACCTAACAAAACCCCAGCACCAGGGCATGAAAAGCTGTCTTTTGAGTTGTTGGTAAGGACTGTCCAAGAGACTCCCAAAACTTCATTTGATTATTGCTGCCCTAAGAGGTAGAAGGTTAAGTCCGTATTGGTGAAAACACCGTGCACTTCAGACACAGGGCTTAAGGCTTCTGAGCTTGGAAACTGACCTGTGTACCTTCTCTCTGAGGACTAGCTTTTATGGTACTGAAAGGTACTATGAAAATTCAAAAAGAGGGAGGCAACCAGCAGCCCCATTCAGCTATGACTCCTGTGAGTCATAACAATGATCAGCACGACATGAGAACCCCAAGAGTGCAATAGTGGCACACAAACCTTGGCTGTAACCAACAGCTCTCTAATTAGACTTAAAACCTCATCAATGAGAGTGAAGTTCATGCCTAGCTCTGGAAACCCAGCCAACTACTCAGGGCTAGTGAAGTCATGGATCTTGGAAAGAGCCTACAACCTCCATTTTACTAAGCCAGTATAATCCCTAACTACATTCTAAATATTTAGCCTTATGCCCACAGTTAAGTGTAGTCCTTACCGCCCATCAAAGAAATTTCTTGTACGAGATGGAGAATGATACAGAAAACTACAGCCAATCAAAATGCAGAGTTGTAGAGCCTGATCTCAGTGAATACATTCTACAAGTCCTGCACCTAAAGCTCAGGGAACATTTCAAAAAGACAACTGGGAAGATTGTAAGAGACAGAGGATTGGGGGTTTTGCTGTGAGATTGTGTCTCCTAGTAATGTTAGAAGCTACACCCATAAAATCTCATTAATATGGCTGCCTAAACATGGGCTAAACAAGGACACCACCAATAGACATGCCACAAGACCTCAACCCTACCAAAAGATTGGTAGGCAACTAAGGATGCTGAGAGAGGGAAAAATAGATCTTCCTGGGGAAGAGCACACCAATTGGTTATCCAGTACCAAATGCTCAGTCTTGAAAACATTAACAATATACAGTCTGAACAGATTACACTTGGAAATGTGTATGTATAGACATATACATATATGGGTGTTAAAACAATGAGAAAAGAGACCATATATTTGAAAAAGATTTAGACTGGGATATGGGAGGGTTCAGAGGAAGAAATAGAAGGTAGGAAAGATAGAATTACATTATAATCTCAAAAATAAAAATAATCACCTGACTGTTAATAATTGAAAATATTCTTATATAGAAATTTATTTCAGATTAAAAAAATAGCTTTCCACTGAGTACTGTGCCACTTGGAATACTTAGAGAAATTCAATGACAAAAATGTTGTAGATTTAAAAGTATGTGCATTAGCATGTTTATGTGAAAGTGTGCATATTATTCACACTCACTTTCCACAAAGAGGGGAGAAACATTGGATTTTAAAGCAAGAATAAATTATATCTTTCTCTTGCGCAAGCATGACACAAGGGTGTATTTTCAATTTATATGCACTATGAGGTGCCAGAAGATCACTTAAGAGCGTCCATGCTGTGTGCTTTTTCAGAACCTTTTGGGGCAATTTTTCTGGACAAGATTTGGTAATCCTAAGTGAATTCCAGTATTTCTTCAGTCATTTTTGTGAAAGGTCCACTTGGCTTAACTAGAAAGTCATAACACAGTGAGGACTCAGGTCAAGTATGCCTCAATGGACATGCAGGAACTCTTCCTCTATACTTCCTTGTGAAGAGTCATCATGTTTTCTTCTGCTTCTCTGCTCCTTTGGCTTTTTCTTTTTTTTTTCCATGTTGAGATCATAACCTCTCCATGACTCCTATGTCTATCTTTTCCCTGATTATGGACCCTCTATTCTGGCTCTTAAACTTTGATAATGCATTTATATACTTGACAAGCTACAAAGGACTCTCAGAAGATATCTAAGGTATGAATGAGGGGCCTGCCTCAGGTGTGCTCTCTGTGTCACATGAGAATTTGGTAATAATGAGGAACCACAAGACAGGAGCTTATTCTATTGCTGTGAGGAGACAGCCCATGGCAACTTCTATAAGAAAGAATGAAAGCAGTTCATTGGAAGCTTGTTTGCATTTCAGATCCATAGGGTTACCTCATTATCACCATAATGGGGATCATGATGGCAGGCAGGTGCCTGGGGATACAGGCAGGTGGGCAGGCAGAAAGGGAGAGGAAGGGAGAATGGGAAAGGAGAGAGAGGAGGGGAGGAGTAAGGGGATGAAGGATATGTAGAGGAAGAAAGAAGACAGAGGAGGAGGGGAAGGGGGAGGGGGAGGGAGAGGAAGGGAGGGAAGGAGAGAGGGAGAGGAGGAGGAGGAGAAGGAGGAAGAGAGAGAGAGAGACAAAGAGAGAGAGAGAGAGAGAGAGAGAGAGAGAGAGAGAGAGAGAGAGAGAGAGAGAGAATATGAATCTGGTCTTGGCATGGGATTTGAGCCCATGCCCAAGGACATACTTCATCCAACCAGGCCACACTTCCTAATCTTTCTCAAACAGTCCACTCACTAGTGACTGAGCATTCAAATATGAGCCTAAGGGAGCCATTTTCATTCAAACCACTGTGAAGAGTACTTATGATATGTCACAAAGACAAAACAGCCCGGGCACTAGGATCTAGACCTGAGGAAAAGCATGTGCACTACAGGCTGGGAGATTATCTCTGTTACCCTGCTGTCCTCCAGGAAGGAGGCACTGCTGTGTCAGCCCGGATATGTTTCACAAAAGAGGAGAATTAGAACCCAAGCTAGAAGACCTCACAGTAAGAGTGTGGGATGGAGAGCAGGTGGTGGACTGTGCCCAGCTGATGGCATAGGAACTCGAGTAGTGTCGCCGTGAGGCCTAGAGTCTTGAACAAGCTGAGAGTCTTGATTAAAGCAGCTGTTTTATTGCTTGGTTCGTGAGGTACCTTTCTGGAAGAAGTGGTTCAGTTGTTTTCGTAGGCCATCTACATTGTCTATCAGAGACTGGAAAGCATTTTGGATTCATTTTACAGCATGTATCAACTTGTCATACAGGCCTCTCCCTGTGCAGTGTTATAGTTGTCTATTTACATGTGTGTTTTCTTCTGTCAGGTTGAATGCTGGATCGGTCAGCCAGTCATAACTTAAGTCAAACCATAATGCAAAGTAGGGAACCTAAGAACCTCCCTACCTCTGCCCCCACCCCACGTCCACATTCTCCCCACCTGTGCCCCCTCCCCATATCCACCTTCTCCCCACCTCTAGCTCCTCCCCACCTCCTTCTCCTTGTTTTTAGCCCACAATGAAAAGCTGTGATCAGAGGGCCACACATGTAACTTGGGGACCCCAGCTCTTAGAACAGGGTACTAGCAGCTGGCCTGGAAGGATTTAATAATGCCACAAAGTTCTGCAATGGAGGTGAAGAGACCACACTGACCCTTCCTCCTTGTGTCTCAAGTTTGCCATGTGCACTGTTGTAGACCAGGAGAGCTTGTCAGCTGACTCCTGTTGGTTTCATTAGGTATACTTGAATTCCATTTCTTCTTTTGGAAACCTGCATGCCCTGGCACAAAGTCCTTCTGAGTTTGTACACTCCACTAAACCACATGATTTATTCCAGAGTAATATGGAAAGAATCCACATTTAGTGAATCTGTGACATTTATCAAATATTCATTATTTAAGGCACTTTATCACAAAATACAAAATACAGTACAAATATATAATGTGTGTTTCTTGAAGGCCAGGCATGATAGATTTTATATTCTAAAGCAAAGAAGATAAAAGAAGATACGCACTGTATAAAGACATTTTGGTCAACATTAAATCACATATATGATGGTGTTCTCAAATGATTATAATGAAGCTGGGAAGGTGGCCAGTGGGTAAAGCACCTGCACTCCAGTGTGAGGATCTGAGTTTGCACCACAGCACACATGTAAAAAGATGGTATACTCTTGGCACAGGGCTGGGATGTGGGGCCAGACAGATTTCTGGAGCTCACTGGCCAATGAGTTTAGCCAGTCAGTTATGGGGCTTACTGGAATACCTTGTCTCCAAAAACAAGGTGGAAAGAAACTGAAGAAGACAGCAGAATTAAACCTCTAGTTTTCACAGGAATACACACACACACACATACACACACACACACACACACACACACACACACACACACACACACAGAGAGAGAGAAACAGAGAGACAGAGACAGAGACAGGGACAGAAAGACAGAGACAAAAAGACAGAGACAAACACAGATACAGAGAGACACAGAGACAGAGAGACAAAGACAGAGAGACAAGGAGAATGATTATAATGGAGCTAGGAAATTCCTCCCATTTTGTACAGTAATGAGCTATAAAACTTGTATGAGAGCAGCAGAATGTCCAGTATAGCCTGGGGGGTGTAGTGGGCTGTTCCATCTGTCTTTGGGTAAGTGTATTCTCTGGAGGTTACACACTGATGAAATTGCCCATTGATGTCTTTGTCAGACTGTATCCCCATATTTAAGCAATATCGTATAAGCAAAAGGAGTTAATAACTCAGTTTCTGCATTGAAGTTTCTTTCAAAAGCCAATGTGGCTTATTTTTCCTTGACAAACTAGGGCCTGCCCTGAGAAGCATTTGCACAGCGGTGAGTGGCTCCAGCATCTTGTAATGCAAATAGCAGGTGAGAGAATTTAGGATGTTAGCCTGAGGAAGAGAAGACATAATGGGGACAAGATAGCTGTCTTTAAACCTCTGAAAAGCTGTCAGATGGGAAGGGGATTAGGGTGGCAATTCGGAGCAACTCCAGAGGGCATGACTAAGGAGGCAAGTTTCAAGGAAGCAAGTTTGGCTTGAAAGAAATTTCTAGCAATTTGAGCTATTGCTAGAACAAATGATGTGTTCTAAAACACTGCAGGGTATGTTTAAGGAAAGAATTTCTGCACCAATTAATCCATGGGCGTTTGGATTAAATTTTCTCTAAGGGACTGCTTAATTCGAAGATTCTTGGTTCTTGGATATAAAAATTCTACTTTATACAAAGAGTTAGTTTAGTTTGCAGTAATCTGTCCTGCTGGCAAATTTATAGGCATCCCAACATGCAGTTGTGAGCAGCTCACAGGGACCTCTGAGCCAAATAGCTGCCAGAACTTCTATCCAGTATAGACCAGGATTCCTGGATCTCCAAATCCAAAGTCTGACGTGCTACAAAATCAACCTGACACTCCTGGAGGAAAATTTCATATCTTGAAATGCTCCAAATTATTCAAAATAGTATATAAAATCACCTTCAGGTAATGTATATAAGGACTCAAATTTGTTTCATATGAAACACATTTATGGCATGCTTAGATTTAGAGTTTGCTGTGACTTGGATCTAGTTTGTCCCCTCAAAGGATCATATGGCACGACTCTTGGCATGAGAAGATTGAGATGGTGAGAATTTGAAGAGGGACACTAGTAGAATGTGGGGCCATAGCCCTTGAAAGATATTAACATAGCTTTTGAGGGGCCCTCATTCTTTCCTTTGAGGTAGGCTGTTATAAAAGAGTGACTCTGACCCCTGAGTCTTTGTGGCTGGCTATCTTGCCTCACTTCTCACTTCCATATAGTCACCATGATGACCAATCTGCCATGCCAACCTGCCACCAAGGAGACCTTCACAGACTGTTAGTAGATGGAGCCACTCAGTCTTCCACCCTCATCCTCCCAGACTGGGAACCAAATAAGTATCACTTGTTTACAAAGCAGCGAGCTCAGATATTTTGTTAGAGCAATATATTTGGAAGAAGTATAGTCCACGTGGAATAGATACCTCAGTGTGGGTATGCAAGTATCCCCAAATCAAAAACTCTAAAATCCCAAACCCTCAAGCCATGGAGAGATATCTAGCTTGCTGTATACCCTTCTTCTTGCTACTAGTTTCTAGGCCCCACCTATTCTTCTTTAAACTGTATAGTTTAAAGTCAACTAGAGACAAATTAGAGTCATTTTAAAAAGAGGGAACCTCAATTGACAAAATGCACCTATCAGATTAGCCTGTGGGCAAAAATGAAGTGTATTTTCTAGGTTAACGATTGATGTGGGAGGACCCCATTAATTATGGGCTGTACTATCCCTGTGTTCTTGGTCCTGAGTACTATAAGAAAACCACAAGCAAACAGGCCAGTAGACAGTGCTCCTCTGAGACCCCTGCATCTGCTCCTGCCACTAGGTTCCTGTCCTGTTTGAGTGCCCCCGCCCCAACTTCCCTCAGCAGTGGAGTGACTGAGAGTTGTAAGCTGAAACCCTTTCCTCCCCAAACTGTTTATAGTCATGCTGTCTTATCACAGTAGTGGTATTCCTAACTAAGATACCTCATTTCCTGAAGATGACTTTGGAACTGTCAGCAAGGATATCTCTGTCTTCTAGGTTGGAACTCTTGATCTAGCTTTCACTGTGAGGAACCTGTGCAGTCCATGCACATGCACTTCCCTTCTCAACATTCCTCCCCTGCTTGTTCCCTGCCTTCTTACAGGATCATCATGTCTGTGAAGATGAGACACACATCTGTGAAGACAGAAACACACACATCTGTGAAGATGAGACACACATCTGTGAAGACAGAAACACACACATCTGTGAAGATGAGACACACATCTGTGAAGACAGAGACACATCTGTGAAGATGGGACACACATCTGTGAAGACAGGGAAACACACATCTTTGAAGATGGGAACACACACATCAGTGAAGATGGGGACACACACATCTGTGAAGACAGAGACACACATCTGTAAAGATGGGGACACACACACATCTGTAAAGATGGGGGCACACATCTATGAAGATGGGACATACATCTGTGAAGACAGGAACACACATACACATCTGTGAAGACAGGAAGACACACACATCTGTGAAGACAGGGACACACACATCTGTAGCTCTTGGCTGTTATCTAAGTACAAGATTTCAAGAAATGGTTTTTAAGTGAATATTAGCCTGGTACACTTGAAGAATGCTCATGCGTGTGGATACTGGATTTCCCTTCAGTTTTTCAAGAACTTTTGACTTGCGTGTGGTTTGGGCGTATTTCAGAGAGAAGGTGGGAAGGTTTGGAGATTGGAAAGACTTGAAATAGTTGAAGGAGTCTGGTATTTTCTGTGTCAAGGGACATTCTTCCTATGATATAATTTCTGTGTAGCTCTCTTGATGGCTTTCCACCTAACAGGGACTGAAATTACAGCTAGAGCCTCCTGATGTCTTTGCAGAATAAGCATTGCAATGAAAGTAATAATGGGGGGCTGGAGAGAGAAAAAGGCAAGAGCCAATGTGCCCCCATCTGTGCTTACACTGGCTCAGTGTTCCTCAGCTGCAGTGACTCGCAACTCCAGTCCCTATCCCAACCTAATGACCCAACCAACTAAACAGACAGGACAGTGCTTGGCTTACGTGAGTCCTCCTAGGGGCAGGGAGTGGAAGGAGAGTGTTACTGTACCTTAGCTTTGTGACACTTGGGTTGTTTTGGTTTTTTGTTTTTCCCTTTCTATTGCCTGCAGTGCTGTTTCCAAGACATAAGGCATTCTCTCTCAAAGACAGTTTTTCAGTCTATTGACAATTGGTATAAGACATCACTAGCCGGGTTTCAATGTGGAACTGGATCTATGTTTATCATTTGTGGTGTGTGTGTGTGTGTGTGTGTGTCTTATATTTGTGTGGGTTGTATACATGATGCACCCTTGGGTACATGTAGGCTCTTTACCTTGTTTTTTGAGGAAGAGTCTCTCACTGAATCTGCAAGTCATGGCTGGGTTAATAGGTTCCTGAGCTCCAGAGAGCCACCCATCTCTCTGCTTTCCTATAGCACTAGGTTTGAATATACACACTATCATATTCAACTTTTATATGGTCGTTGGGGTTCCAAAGTTGAACATTTTATTAACTGAACCATCTTCCAGCTGGTATTTATTTCTTTGAAGCTTTTCCCCCTTCCTGCACATCTATCATCGTTTTGCTTTTACTGTAGATAGGATATCTGCCCCAATCTGTGCTACTAAGTATCCTGAGAAATCTATGAGCTTTTTTTCTAAGACAGTCATATTCACAGACAATATCACTGCTAGGATTGACAGCCTAAAGGAGCTGTTGTGTTCCTCATATCCAGAGAAGACAAACTAAATAGGAATGAGCCTGCCTCTAGCAAATGCTGGTACTCCAGGGAGCAGCCCAGAACCATTTCCTTAGGAGCAAGAAAGAGGAGACCCGAGAACAGCTGCGGCGTGTGGAGCCCAGGCTGTGTGGCCCTGCCAATGTGAAAGGGATTTGTTTTGCATTGTTCCAAAACTGAAGATGTGTCCCTAATGAGCATCTTGCTCTCGGCAGGCTACTTCAAATAGCCAACTATGTGCTGGGAAATGTCGAAGGGCATCAAAATAGGAAGGCTCTATCACTGATACCTTAGAATTAAAGGTACACACACATTCCATGCCTGTGGGTCTCACTGCATGATTTGGGGATGTATGACCAGCATTTGTGCCATTAGTCACAGTAGGCAGGTACTTGGATCAACAAAGCCTGCAGCAGGGGTGGTGTGTGTGTGTGTGTGTGTGTGTGTGTGTGTGTGTGTGCACATGCACATGCGTGTATGTTCACTGACACATTTCCATTCCTGTGTTTACAAGTCACATAATAACAACGCAATATGTTTCTAATAAGAACAACGTGTTCTTTGGTTATCAATCTTTTATTTTGAAATAGCAATTGGGAGGCTGGAGAGATGGCTCAGAGGCTAAGAACACTTGTTGCTCTTGCTTAGGATCAGAGTTCAGTTTCTAGCGTCCACGTTGTGGTCGATCCCTGCCTGTAACTGCAGCTGTAGAGAATCTGATATTCTATCCTGGTCTCCACAGGCATCTGGACCCATAATTCAAATACACATAATTAAAATAAAATGAATATTTTTAGTAAAGCAATTAAAAGACGAAGGAGTGCTTTCAGATCAAGTAAAGACAATACTTCCTTGGGAAGAAGGGAATCAATCAATAGCTCTGATGAATTCTGCATAGCAACTCAGGCTGAGTCGATCTTTAATCAGCGACCCTTTGGATCACGCAGTTTGATAAATTGAGTTAAAGTCTATAAAAAGGAATACATGGAAATGAACTAGTGAGATTTTAGACAAGTACTCTTGAAAGAAAAAGAAATGAGCCAAACTGGAGAGTTGCATCATCTCCACAAAGCCAATGCCAGCGCTGTCTGACTCTCTCAGGCGGGGCCTCAGCAGCCTGTCTGTGAACACCTGTTCTTATGATGGCCTCCCTCATTCCCTCAGGAGCTGCCTTGGCAAGGATTCTTGTTTCCTGCCCCTGTGACAATGGCAATCTTATCTATGGGACTATCAGATTCCTGTTTGATTAGGCTTAGATTTGAAAAGGAGGAGAAGCAACACACACACACACACACACACACACACACACACACACACACACACACACACACACGCGCGCGCGCACTTATGAATGCATCATTTACATCTAACCTTATGCCTTTTATCCCTTTACCAGCAAGAAATTACTGCACCCCCTTTAGTACTGTCTCCTTGAGAACCCCACATATCTGTTTTCTACTGCATTGTTGGGCCTGACGAAGTGACAGGGAGGTCAGCTTGGGACAAATTGAAGTCATGCAGAGAAACTTGTTACCAGGTTAAACAACAACAACAACAACAACAACAACAACAACAAACCTCCCGCAATGCCTTGGCCAAGTTTCCTACCTTGGAGCCTTTCTTTGACCCTCAACTGATGAATTGGGGAGTGGAGGAAGCCCTCAGTATATGAAACCCTGAGACAATGCATGTTGTTGACATGGGCACGGCCATATCAAGAATCCTAGAACTCAGACCCAGAGGAAAATTCCAAAGTCTTCCCTTCTGGTCAATGAGTGGATGTTGATGGTGAATAAAGAAAATGTCCACCATAGCTTCTCCCCTACATGGATATTTATGAACCTGCTTCCAAACAGAGTTGGCTTCTTCAGAGATTAGCTGAGCCTCTCTCCTTGATCAATTTGTGTACCATAAACCCTGCCTCTGTGTTTATCTGAAATAACTCGGCCTCCTTGGCCAGCTGTATGCAATAACTTTGCTGCCCCTGTTCAACTGTATATAATAAACATGCCAAGCCTTTGGGGTGCTGAATTTTCTCTACCAGAGAGCCCGGTTCATCTGACCCAGCATGTCTGTCCATCTTTTTATCTTTTTCTTCATTCCTTTGACTTCCCCTGTCAGGTCGGCCCCAGAAGCTGTGCAAGGATGGTGGCAGATGAACACTGGCACAATGCCCAGAGAAGATGGAAAAGGCCTTGCCAGTCTCTGCTTTCTGAAATCTGACCACTGGTTCTGTCACTATTGTTTTTAATACCACAAAGATTATTTTTGCTATTGGTCTTTCAAGATCTGATTATATGATGATATGTGTATGAAATCATGGATAAACACAATGTCCATTGGTTTGAGTTGCACTTCCAAGCCCTGGAAGATTTTCTGTGGAGGAGCTCCTCCCACCAGAGAGTGCCTCACCTGGTTATGATGATTTCCAGCCCTTTAGGAGAAAGATCCTCAGGATTTCAAGGAGAAATATGGGAGAAGGAAGGAACATGCCATAGAAACCCAGGCTCCCACCCGAGTGTGCCTGAGCAAGTGGGTGTGTGCAGGTCATGCAGAAACTTCAAGAACAGGAGGATCCAGTGTATTTTTAGAATGTGCCCAACACCCTCTGTGGAGACTCTACCTGAGGTAGAACTAGAAGAGCAGACTCAGAGGTGTTTATTAGTTAGGCAAATGTGCCCTTTGTCTTCTAAGAGAGAAAAAATTTAAAACCCAAGCAGGAAAATTGTTGAACCCCTTGTTTTAGATGTTCAGTGTTCAGATGAAAGTGGCTTCATTTTGTTATCTGCATATTCCAGCAGACTGTACCATAACCCCTGCCTCTGTGTTTATCTGTAATAACCCGGCCTCCTAAGTGACTAAGAAGCTATAGTTCTCTCACAGAGCACAAGCACAGAAGGGAAGATAGGGGGTGGGTCCAGCCACCTGCAGGGCAGTAGAGGTGGGGAGGTAACCTGGGCCAGGCAGTCAAGGCCAGGAGTACAGAGAGGATGGCAGTCTCCTTTTCATCCTTCCTGCTGATAGCTCCAGTCAATTAACAATAAAGCCATTCTTAGCCGGGCTCTTTCATGCTTCCGGTGCCTCTATTCATCTGGTAGGTTCTACCTCTGTTGAATTCTCTATGAGCTTTTTTTCCAGCATCAGTCCTTTGACCTCATTGCTTCCCCTTTAGTCCTGTGCCCATACTGAGGCCTCTAGTGCCAGGAACCTGGGGCTCCAGCAAAGTCACCCATCTCCTTCCTCTGAGATTGTCTACTGGGAGAGCCAAGCCTGTATACAGAAAGTCAGCCTGAGCCATGGAACCGACAAAGTTATATTTCCGGACTCACCTCATCGGTATCTTTCCCT
Source organism: Mus minutoides (assembly GCA_902729485.2). Classification (NCBI taxonomy): domain Eukaryota; kingdom Metazoa; phylum Chordata; class Mammalia; order Rodentia; family Muridae; genus Mus; species Mus minutoides. Next base: position 910,499 of record LR750047.1, read on the forward strand.
GTCAAGAACAAGCTAGGTGGCATATCTATTGACCAGGCACACACTGGAAGATGAATCTGTTTTATCAACATTATTTTAGGGGAGGGGCTTAGAGAAGGAGTCCTCTTCACCTATTAAGAATGGAAACAGGGAGCTGGTGAGATGGCTCAGCGGGTAAGAGCACCCAACTGCTCTTCAGAAGGTGATAAGTTCAAATCCCAGCAACCACATGGTGGCTCACAACCATCCGTAATGAGATCTGGCTCCCTCTTCTGGAGTGTCTGAGGACAGCTACAGTGTACTTACATATAATAAAATAAAAATAAAATCTTTAAAAAAAAATTAAAAATTAAAAAAAAAGAATGGAAACAATTTACTTGAGCAAGAGCTTCTCAATTCTTTATTTATGATTCACTAAAGGAGGCAATAATATTGCAATCTGGACCTATCATTGGAAGAAAAGATGCTGTTTAAAAAGCTATGCAACATGTGGAATGTATATATATATATATATATATATATATATATATATATATATATATATATTTTTTTTTTTTTTTTTTTTCAATAATGTAGGGGATGACTGAGTATTGCCAGAAGAGACAGGTGTGGCAGTCTGACAACACAGATGAATACCAGTCAGCCAGGTGGGATAGGGGCAAGGCACTCTGTCTCTTTACTTGCAGGAGCTAGCATGGAGCACCTACAGAATACTCATTAGTGTTAGGCTGAAGGTCAGGAGCTGGTGAGGTTTGCTGTGGGCAGGAAGAGGGACATGCACAGGTGTCATGAAGGGCCCTCTGTTGAGCTAATGAGTGTCAACTTTATCCTGGAAGCATTGGGGATCCATTGAAGGAATTTAAGCAGGGGGGAATGACATGATCAGATTTGCATTTTAGAAATAACAGATTGGCAACTGTGTAGAGTAGGGATTGGAGCCATGCCAGGCTGGAGACAGTGAGCCCAGTTATGAAGCAGTTGTAGTAATCCAGGCAAGAAGTGGTGAGGGCCTGGATTAAGGTAATGGCTTTGGGGATCCAGAGAATGGCGTGGCTCTGAGTGGATATTAAGAAGGTAGAATCTGCTGGGGTTGGTAATGTGATGTGGGGACTAAAAGGAGGACAGAAATCTGGGATGCCTGCCAAGAGTTTGCTAGGTAGAATGCATGGATACAGGGCAGCATCACTCAGAGGTGTAGAAGCCTTTAGACAAAGGCATCCTGACAAGGTACCCAGTCAGGGGCCCGGCACCTTTCTTTAAAGATTAAGTTAAGGGCAGATGTCAACTGAAGTCATTTTGTTTTTCTATCAAATGGTGAACTGTGTTTGTAAATGTTGAGAAGGAACCAAAGGCCCGTCTGGGGAACTGACACTGATAGGACAGAAAATCAGGGGACAGTGATAGAGGCTGGCTGGACAAACCACGGAGCATAGGAGAGAATCGGAACGATCTGCTGATGTTACACAGCGAAAGGGTGTGTGGGTGGGGTTCCTGTGTTTACAAGACACAAGCTGAGCACGTTAGAGAAGGGGAAAGTGACTCTCTGGAAAACAAGGAGGCCATCTTAAACAGTGCTGGTAGCAGATATTTCTTTGGAGTTAAGAGAGTGGACAACAGAAAGGACTGGGAGATGAAAAAGATAGATATTCAAGATGTGCTGCTGCTTTAAGAAGATGTGTAGTAAAGGGGGCTGGAAAGAAGGAAAGATTGGAATTTGGGTAAGGAACTAAATTTGAAGCATATGGTTTGAAATTTAAAAGAACTTTTAAAATCCTGTGTGTGTGTCTGTGCATAGGTATGCACATGTACATGTGTACGCCTGTGTGTGTCTGTGTGTGTGTGCATGCGTGTGTGTCTGTGTGCGTGTCTGTGTGCATGTGTATATCTATGCATTCGTGTATGTGTGTATGCACATGTGTGTGCATGTCGTGTGTGTGTGTGTGTGTGTGTGTGTGTGTGTGTGTGTGTGAAACATAGTAGAAGACAGACAAAGAGAGAATGAGGAATGTACACTTGAGGTGAGAGCAGAAAGGCTGCAGAATGCACACATTAGCAGGTGTTCTGGGGAGAGGTCCGCATCCTTCATGGAGACAAAAGAAGATTAGAAAGGATGGGAGTGAGCCCAAATGTATTTTTAACGTTAGAAAGGAGTTTCTATACACTCTGCCTTTCTGTTGAGAAGGGGTAGGTTTGCTTGTCAGGAAATTGGAAAAAATAGCTTTGAAAGGAAATATAAATTTCAAATAGCTCTTGAGAGAAATCAAAGAAGAACTAGCTAGCATTTATTGAGCACTTATTGTGTTACAACCAACATTTAATTAGTTTAAATGTATTAATGCCTGTGGTTCTTGTAACAATTCTACAAATCAGATACAACAATCACCTCTTTTACAGATTAGAAAACTGAGGCACAGAGATTAAATACCTTGTTAGATGCAGATGTGAACCCAACAGTGTGACTCCGTAGCCCATTCTTTTAAAGACTTGCATGTTTTCAGAACAGCCAAATTTCAGTAGTACCTTCAACAAATATTTTTCAAATGTCTTCTGTGTGCCAAGCACTTGTTTGAGTCTTGTGAGATACATTCAAAAACCATATGGCCAAGACTCCAGTGCTCATTTTGGGGGGGATGAAGAATTGGTGAGAATCTGGATAATAAAATTATTCAGGTGAAAAGCAATTAGAGAAAAGATCAGAGCAGGCTGATAAGAAGGGCTGGGGTCATAACTAGAATTCACTTGAGATTGTGACTCTGTGTGTGTGTGTGTGTGTGTGTGTGTGTGTGTGTGTGTGTGTGTGTGTTAACATGGGATCTTTCCCTCAGTTGATCTCATCCACATTTTATTGTATGTATGTAGTGATGTGAGTTGTATGTTTATGCACCCATGTATGTGAGTGAGTGTGCTCATGTGTAGGTAGACACTGGGTGTGTCTTCCTTGATCATGCTTCACTTTATTCATTGAAGTTGGCTCTCTAAGTTGAACTCAGAAGTTATTGATTGGGCTAGCCTACATACTCAGCTTGATCAGAGGCCCCTTTCTACCTTCTTAGAGCTGGAATTATTGATGGCACAGCCGTCTTGCACTCGACCTGGCTTCTAGAACCAGTTTAGAAAACTCAGGCTTGAGTCTTAAGAGCTTCATGCATGAAGCCATCTTCTGAGCTTTTTCATTTTTAAAGACAGGGTCTTTCACTAAAACCAAAGTCCATTCACTGGTTAGACAAGCTGGTCAGCAAGTTCGCAGGCATCCTCCTGTCACTGCCTCCCAAGGACTGGGACTGAAGGCATAAGCCACTGAACATAGCTTTTAAAAGGTGCTGGATTCGGGACTCATGTCCTGATGCCTACATGACAAGAACTTCATCAGCTTCATCAAAAATTCACAACTGTGGGGCTGTGACATCTTGAAAAGGACTTTGGAAGTAAGGGGCTACTCAATCATACAAATGTATATGCAAGAAGAACGTCTGAACTCTATTGCAGGGTTGTTTTGGGCACAGCAAAGGAACAAAGGGTGACATGGTAGGTGGGGTAGAGGAGGCCAGGGCAGAGACACAGAAGATTCTGGAGAGACACGTGGGATCCTTAACTTTTATTCAGTGGAATGGGGACATTGAAAGGTTTTGAGCAGCGAATTAAGACAAGCACTCTTCCATGTAGCTCTGGATGGTGTGCAGGGAGCAGGCCCCAGAGAAGTAAGATAAGAGGAGAGCTCAAGATGGGAGGCTGTGACCACGACAGAGGGCTTCTTCTAGATTTTTGTTTCTCCATATAAACTCTAGAGTCAGATTGATCATTTCTACAAAGTAGTTTGCCGGCCTTTGGATTGACAGTGTCGAGTGTGCAGATACGTTTGGGAAGAGCTAACTGAACAAGGCTGCGCCTTCCTATACATAATGTAAAATGGATCTCCACTTATTCAGATATTCAACAACTTTAAAAACAATATGATAATATTGTGATTTAAATATCAAACTCCAATTGTTGATCCCTAATATGGGGAGAAGGGGGAAGATCCCGCATTTGCCCATTAGCCTTTCTGCAAACTCTTGTTATATTTTCTGAGTTATGTATATTTTTATTGTGTCTTTGGAATTTTCTGCACAGACATCAGGTATCTGTGAAGAAACAAGAGACCTGTTTCTTTCTCTCCAGTCTGAACATGCTTTATTTTCTTTGGTTGTCTTTTTGAGCTAGCTAGCACTGCTGATACAGCGCTGAGCAGGAATGGTGAGCTGAGGCCAATGCCTTGCTCCTCATTTTAGAGATAGCTGGAGTCTCAGAACCAAGGGTCATGTTTCTGTAGGGTATTGTGGCTACTTTTCACTAAATTGAGGGTGACCCCCTGCTTCTGATTTGATGCAGGGCTTTATCTGTGGTTGGCATATATCATCAAGTATATTTTCTGTATCTATTGGCATACACATATAAATTTCCTTCTCTAGTCTGTTGCTATGTTCCATTACATTAATTGATCCTGAAAAGTTAGACCAGTCTCGCATGCCTGGCACAAGTCCCACTTGGTCATGAGGTCTAGATCTCTTCATCTGTTCCTGAAAATGAGTGTTACCACATGTCACCTCATGCTAAAGTCCTGTTTGTATACTTATTTTGGGAACATTCACAGAACTCTGCTTCTGCGTTTATGACGGAGCATATGAGAATATATGGTTTTGGTATAGTATTTAGTTCTAAAAGCTGTGCAGCTGAGAGGAGCGCTAACTCTATTAGGTTGTTTGTCTCTGCTACTATAGCCTCCAGGATGTTACTATTGAATTCTAATTTCTTCACTGTTCTTTCCATCTCTATTGTTTAGGATCCTTCTGGCATATGCATGTATTGTTAGAGACTTATTGAAAGCAAAAGGGGGAGGGTGTGGGGGAATCAAGTTCCAGATATAGCACATGGCTCTATGGGCAGAGTGCCTAAACATTCTAGTAGCATAAACCTGAGTACTGGGGTTGACACAGAGAAAGGAATCCCCTCCATATTTGGTGACATCTTAAATTAATAAGATGAGAGGCTTTATCAGTAATGCAGTTATAGATTTCTGACCTCTGACCTCTCTGAGAGAGGAAGGGTGAGGGGGTAGGACTGGGACTGGGCTGATGGAGATGGAGGTTTGAAGTGTGTAGCACTCTGTGGACGTGCTGACACAGCACAGGAGTTTTGGATTGCTTCAGTCACCTTGAGTTAGCTCTGAGGTCAACCTCCCTTTACCATTTCCAGCCCATGCTCTCCTGTGTCAGGATAGAGGAGAAAAAAAAAAGGGAAAGCACTTCATGTGTTATGGGAGATGGGAGATGCTGAGGGAAAACAGCGGCCCCTCAGGTCTGGATAACTGTTCAGTTCAGGGACCCGTAAAGGAATCTTTAACATCTTCCTATAAAATGATAATAAACAGAGAGGATAACTTTGGCAATTTTGGCCTTCTCTCTCCTCAGATACTTCGATGCTCCTTCCTACTCTTAAAGAAGATGCCTGTCATGAATTTCTCCCAACTGAGGGTAACAGCTATGATCCTAAAGCATGCCTTACTATGCATACAATAGCCCTGGGAATTTGTAATGGCTATGAATAAATCAGGTAAAAAAAACATTACCTAGTTATGCTAATTATGATAGGGTAATCTCCATCTACAAAAATTTACCATATATTTCAAAATTACTAAAATTCCTAGCATAGAGACACATGAAGAAGATAGAAATAGCAATGGCTTTGTTTTTAATCACAGGCCTTGTGTATTTATTTATTCATATGTGCCCATACATATAAATAGATGCCAAATCAGTTAAAAACAGATTGAAATGTTCTTATATATGCTATTTATATATGCAATTGCACCTTAAGAAAGCAAAAACAATCCTTAATATTACCCTTAGTATCTAAATATGAATGTTATCTCTTCTGGGAAATTGTTAATGCTTCTCAGCTTTTTAAAGAGAATATTCTCTCCAATGTGGTACAACAAACCTAGCCTCTAGCCTGCTAATTGCAGTGGATTGTTTAAACAGGGCTATTTTTGTTGTGAGAAACTACTGTACTTGCAGGAACAAGCCAAGTTTTTCTTCCTGAGCATCTGACATTATCCTTTCACCCTGGTCCTCTCCTGCCCTCTTTGGGCAAGTCTATATTCCAACTCTATCTTTACAGATTGATTCTTTTCTCTTAAACTTCAGAGAAACATTATTAGTTTCCAACATAGCAAAACAGTCTCGAACTATTTTCTCAAGAATTTTTACTTTTGGTGATTCCAGCCTTCCAGTGGGATGGAGGTTGTGACAAAACAAGCTTGACGGAATGACTGACTGTCACACATATAAAGGAACTGTCATGGCTAATCTTTGCTGTCAGTTTGACTGGATTTAGAATCACCAAGGAGGCATACCTTCAGGCTTCTCTGGGAAGGTGTGTGCCTGAGAGGGGTTTAATTGAGGAGGGAAGACCTCCCTTGAATATGGCTGACATCATCCCATGGACTAGGGACTTCCACATGGGATAAGAACGGGACAGACAGCTGTGCCCCAGAATTCATCTCTCCCTGCTTCCTGGTCTGTGTAGATGTAAACACTCATGCTACTGCCCTCAGGAGCCCGACCATGATGGATTTTTATCCCGTCATACCTCAATACATCCCTCCTTCCCTCTGTTGTAACTGTTGGCTTCTTTGTCTCGGCAGTGAGAAAAGTAGAACCCATACTTCTAGATTTCTACACTTGATCTTAGCCAAAAGGCCGAGAAGTGATTGACTTCTAGATTTCTAAAGAAGGTCCATTCAACCAGGTGATAGGATACCAGACTCTCAGTGCTAATCAGTGCTAAGAGCATTGTTATGCTCCCTGGTGACTGGGTGATATTTTTTTGTGCCAATTTTACACATGAAGAGATCAAGACTCAGGGATATGAAGCCATATTCTCCCAAGTGACACAATAATTTATTGACAGAGTGGAACCTTTGAGCCACACTATTACAGCACCTCATTTGACTGGAGCTGGCTCTCCACAACCAAGGTTGCTGTACTTGACCTTTCAGACGACTCCTGCACAGAGGTACCTGTTTTTTTTCAGATCAAAGAGGCTAAAACCAGCCCGTGCATTGGCCAGATTTATCCCACCTCAGTTCTAGGCAAGGAGTGTTCCTCAGGGAGATGAGAAAGATTAGACTATCTGGGATTGGAGGACAGTTTTCTATTCCCCCACAACTCTGGAGGGATTTTTGTTGTTGTTGTCGTTGTTGGTTTTGGTGGCACTGTTTGGTTGGTTTTGTTGGTTTGTGCATGATTTGAAGATGTCAATAACTGAGCCCTTATACTGTGGCCTTATCCTTAACTGTCTTGCCCAGCTCACCAGAGAATAGGCCAATCCCTGGACTTAGGAAGGAGGAGTAAGAATCAGAAGGCTGCTTCTCACTTCAAGGCAGAACCACAGTTTTCACTGGAAACCATCTCCCCTCCTTCCTTGGGGCAGAGAGAAGTCAGCATGTTGGCTTAAGATTGTGGACTTTTATGAAGAAACTCAGAGTCCCTGAAAATGTTATATCAGCTACTAACTCGTTGCTGATAAAAGACTCCTGTAGTTACTGGGCAGTTAAGTGATCAGGCTACAGACTAGGAATTTCTCTATTTCCAATAATTGTTGTTTCTGGTGAAACTCAACTCAGTGCCTGAGACCATCCCTGGAAAGTCCATAAAACTTCAGAAATCTATAAAAAGTCAAAATAATGGCCTTAAATTTCCCAGCATGCCTGTCGTTTATACTTCAGCTTTTCCATATGTTTATCGAGAAAAAAACCTTGCTCTGAGTCACTGAGCCCTAGATGCTCCAGCAGTTAGCTTGTAAGACCGCATGACCTGAGGGGTTCCTTTAAATGTGACTGAGTTAACAAGCGTTATTTACGTGTGGCTATGATGATGGGCCCAACTGGCCTAAAGTCAAGGTGTCTGGGAAGTCAGTAGCAACTTGGCTACCCTGCATTTATATCACACAGTTAAACTTGACACCTACTGCAGGAATGGAAAACTGCACCCCCTCGGGAGCTACCTCTACTGGGAAAACCATAACTTTGGATTTATTGACTTTGGTGTATTGAAGGTGTCAACCTGTTACGTGGGCACATTTGACAGAGGTATCAAGGGTAAAAGTTGCATCTCATTTTCAGAGGGGGATTGGTCCAACTTTAAATATTTCCCCCAGCACAGGGTCTCTAGAGCTACAGAAGGCTGTCTGGGACTTCCATGCCTGTTCACTAACTCCAGTTCCATCAGCCTGACATAGGCAATCCATCAGTCTGTGTCTGACTCACAAAATTGAGACCCAAAAGGAAAAATAAATTTCTTGTGAGGTCATCCCTTTGGTCTGAACACTATCTGGTAGACTCCTTGAGCCACTAAAGTGGCAAAGAACTTGGCTGCCTGCCCAGTTGTTGGAGAAGGTGCCAGAGACAAGAAAAGTAGCCAGAGGTGGTGGCACATGAGAACACCGAGCCTGAGTTAGAAAACAGAAGGTGATAGGGGTTGAAATATGCCCACAGAACCACAGAAGAGCAGACCCCCTGGGGGGGTCTTCATGGGGATGGAGGGGATGGGAACTGGTTACCACTCTCTTTTCTTTTCACAGGTGCAGAGTCACACACACACACACACACACACACACACACACACACACACACAAACACTTCTCGACAGTACAAGAATGTAACTGCTTTCCTGTGTTTGGAAAAGTCCACCAAAAAGTTAAAAGGAATTGAAAGGGAGGGGCAGAGGCACAGAGCTCTGACGTTTATAAACTATTTGGAAGAAGAAAGGCTTGGGGTGTGACTGCAGACTTGGCCGTCTAGCCTTGTTCCCAAGTGCTCATATTTCCCCAGGCAGCATTCGCAGCCAGCTCTCTGATGGCTGACCTTTGCAGGGTTGTGTTGGAGCTGGGGGATGTCAGTAGTCCACTCTCAAGCCTGGCCAGGGGTTCCTCCTTCTGCTGCGCTGTCTTTCCAAATATACTGGGCATCTGAATGGAGCTGAGCAATTCAGCAACTCCCGAGTTCTAGTCCCTGTGCTGGAGGATTGTTTTCCAACAAGCTTCTTTACTCAACGACATTGAGGATACCTTGTGACACCAACTTCATTTGGCTTTTTTCCTAATATTCTTTTTTTTTCCTAAAAAAGCAAAGGAATACATTTCTTCTGGATTCAGTTGGGTGAAATTGCCTTCTGCTGCTTAATAGACGATGCTGTTCACACAGTTAATGCTGCATGTGTATTGGGGAAGCACAGCGTATGGCACACATTCATTGAAAGGTCAAAGCTGTGGTAGATATCAAAGTACAATGTTCTCCCAAAGGTAATGGATATACAGATACTGGTTGTAAGTTTGATTGATAAGTTAAACACTTTAAAGGGAGATTTAAATAAAGCAGAGCCCCTTTTTGGTTAACTTACAATTGGTATTGTATAGCAGTTTTCAGTCCATCAAGGAGGAAAGTTCATTACAAAGGAAATACACAACTCAGAATAGCTTCAGGAAGTCCCTGAATCTGACCACATTCATTAGGCTTCTTCCCCCTCAAGAGTATATAAGCAGTAAGACTGCTAACAGTCACTCTAGCTATGAAGCTAGAGGAAGCAGAGACCAGTTGAGTTGCCTAGAAGAAACAAAGACCAGCTGAGCCATCTGGAAAGAACAGACATCTTGCAACCTGTTAAGCTGCCTGCCAGCTGTGCGATGTGCTCTATGGTCCAAGCTTTTGAGAGCTATCAGCCATGCCTGGGTGGGCTTTGACAATTGAACTGTCTTGAGTCATTTCTTCTCTTGTAAGTAACCCCAGTAAAACTCAATACTTCAGCAAGTTGGACTTTACTGGAATCTGCATTCATCTATTATTGTTTCCCTATGTAGGATAAGCAAACATTATATATAAACACATACACACTAATATATATGTAAACACACACACATATACACAAGCACACATACAAACATATTAACATGTTATATATTACTAATATGAGGTGTATTATGTTATTGGGCATTCAAATATTTTATGACTAACATTTTTCACATCCCATGAGATGAAAAATAAAGTTTTCTTTTTCTAAAATATTCATTTCTGCAAGTTTGTTCTTTATCTTATTTTAGTTGAAGATTTACTAAGACTGACAGGAGAGTATTAACAGACTTGTGGATTACACTTCTCGGACACTTTTGGGTTCAATCTCTTGTTCTAAGTTCATCATAATCAGTGTTGATGCCCAGGGTGGATGAGTTGGCTGAGCCTACATTTCTATTTCTATATTGAAAATAGCCATAAAATTCTTATCTTTTAATATCTTTTTTTTATAAAGTAACTCCATTTGCTTACTGTCCTATAGATATTCTTGAAGGGATAAGCATTTCTCTGCCTATCCATGGTAGGACAAGTTAGTCATGATTCAAAACTATATGTTCTATAGATATTTTAAAATTATACAAAGCAGAAACTCATACATATCCACAAGTATAGTGTATGTATGGTTCTAAAACTCTGGTGTATTTATATTTCTACATGTGTGAATCTGTAAGAGCTGGTATATTGGAAGAGAGTGCTGGGAGAGACAGCTGGAATAGGGAGGGGCCATCTTTAGGATGAGTTAGGAACCTACTGCACTGGAAACTCCCAGTAATCTATGGGGGTGACCCTAGCTAAGACTTCTAGTAATGGGGGAATATGGAGCCTGGCTTGGCCATCTTCTGTAACCAGACAAGACTTCCAGTAGAAGGATTGGGACACCAACCTAGCCATAAAATTGTGAAAGTGGCCAACCAACGACTGATACAACTTGAGATACATGCCACAAGAGGGAACCCAACCCTGATCCTGCCTGGAGGGCCAAGAACCAGAGTTGGATAGCCCAGAGATCTAGGATCGAACCAAATACAACTAGAAAAAAAGTCGATAAAATAGTTCTAATAAAGTTCTTCTCTACACATAGATTGGTATCTAGCCCAATTGGTATCAGAAAGACTTCACCTAGCAACTGATAGAAACAGATGCAGAGACCCACAGCCACACATTAGGTAGAGCTAGGGAACCTTATAGAAGCTAGGGGGTGAGGGTCAAAGACATTACAAGAAAAACCATAGAATCAACTAAGCTGGGTTCAGAGGGGCTCACAGAAACTGAACCAGGGATCCTGCATGTGTCTGACCTAGGCCCTCTCTCATATGTTACAGTTGTGTAGCTTGACCTTTTTGTGGGACTCCTAACAGTGGGAACAGGGGCTGTTTCTGACACTGTCGCCTGCTTTGGGGACCCTTTTCTCCTACTGAGTTGCCTCATCCCGCCTTACAGGAGAGGAGGTGCCTAGACTTGTTGCTCCTTGACATGCCATTGTTTATTGATATCCATGGGATGCCTGCCCTTTTCTGAAGAGAAATGGAGGAGTGACTGGGGAAGAAAGATTGAGGGGAGGAACTGACAGGGGAGGAGAGAGAAGAAGCTACGGTCAGAATGTAATGATAATGATAATAATAATAATAATAATAATAATAATAATAATAGGAAAACATCCATCAGATGGCCCCACACTCGAGAGGGAAGGAAACACCTCTGATAGAGAAAATTGGACCGGTGAGGGCTCTTACCTTGGCCTTCTCCTGGCACAGCTAGGACATGGCTATGCCTCTGTGTTGTTTAGATATGAAAGTTTTCTGCCACTTTAATGAACAGGCTTGAGGTATAGGATGCTAGCACTTGTGTTTGTATCAAGCTGATTTGAAATGCAAGTGGAGTGAGGGGATTTTTATTGTCACCAATGTTTCAGGCAATAAATAATGTAAATAAATATGTAAATCCTTTCTGTGCAGAAATTGTTTTCACTAAATGTGATAGAAACAATGTTTTAAATGACTGTGAAGTTGGGGGTCACATAAATACATAAACAGAAAAAAATATCTCATTTTAGATCTGTGGAGAAGTCAAAGGAACTGTGTCAGAGACATTTTACTCACTAGACTTTGCATAAACGGTACTAGATTAACTGATTTCTGCTGTGGTGCATAGAGTTTTATTGTTTATTTTATTTTATTTTATTTAGTTTTTCGAAACAGGGTTTCTCTGTGTAGCCCTGGCTGTCCTGGAAATCACTCTGTAGACCAGGCTGGCCTCGAACTCAGAAATCCGCCTGCCTCTGCCTCCCGAGTGCTGGGATTAAAGGTGTGCACCGCCACGCCCAGCGAGTTTTGTTATAGACATTAACCATAGTTCCATATAGAAGCTTCTTTAATTAATTAGATTTTGAAAGATATCTGATTGATGGAACTTTAAGTCTGTGTGTGTCCAAAGTTGTATTTTATTTTAAATTCATTCTACACTCATGGTATCTCACCAACATGACTGCCCTAATCATGAGCTGAATAAGGATCACACCAGTAGACACACTAATGTGGACAGGGTGATGGTGAAGCTCCCATGGCCTCAGGCACTGCACAATTAACTACAGGCTTTTAGGAGATGTTGAGAGCAGGAGAAATGGTCTCCCTCACTGATGATCACAGCAAATGTGCATGGATGCATTTGAGTGGCACTTGGTGAATGCCAGAGGTTGACCTGATTTCCCTGAGGTGAGGTAAGGCCTCTCTTTAAAAGATTATCTTTAAAACTCTCAGATAGGGGCTGGTGAGATGGCTCAGTGGGTAAGAGCACCCGACTGCTCTTCCGAAGGTGATAAGTTCAAATCCCAGCATCCACATGGTGGCTCACAACCATCCGTAATGAGATCTGGCGCCCTCTTCTGGAGTGTCTAAAGACAGCTACAGTGTACTTACATATAATAAATAAATCTTTAAAAATAAATAAATAGGCCGCGCCATCTTTCCTCTGAGCCCAGCGGACACAGCTAGGGACACCCCAGGACTTTAAGATCGCATTGGGGTTACGCGTGAGTGCAGAGGTGGTTTTGGGAGCAGCGGGTCAGCAGTTCACTCCAGGGGCAGGAACTGAGAACTCCGCCCCACCGGAGGCTGGGCCTCCCCCAGCCAGAACCGCGCCGCCGCCCCATCTT
>LR750047.1:938966-956466 GCA_902729485.2 Mus minutoides
GGCCAGGGGTTCCTCCTTCTGCTGCGCTGTCTTTCCAAATATACTGGGCATCTGAATGGAGCTGAGCAATTCAGCAACTCCCGAGTTCTAGTCCCTGTGCTGGAGGATTGTTTTCCAACAAGCTTCTTTACTCAACGACATTGAGGATACCTTGTGACACCAACTTCATTTGGCTTTTTTCCTAATATTCTTTTTTTTTTTTCCTAAAAAAGCAAAGGAGTACATTTCTTCTGGATTCAGTTGGGTGAAATTGCCTTCTGCTGCTTAATAGACGATGCTGTTCACACAGTTAATGCTGCATGTGTATTGGGGAAGCACAGCGTATGGCACACATTCATTGAAAGGTCAAAGCTGTGGTAGATATCAAAGTACAATGTTCTCCCAAAGGTAATGGATATACAGATACTGGTTGTAAGTTTGATTGATAAGTTAAACACTTTAAAGGGAGATTTAAATAAAGCAGAGCCCCTTTTTGGTTAACTTACAATTGGTATTGTATAGCAGTTTTCAGTCCATCAAGGAGGAAAGTTCATTACAAAGGAAATACACAACTCAGAATAGCTTCAGGAAGTCCCTGAATCTGACCACATTCATTAGGCTTCTTCCCCCTCAAGAGTATATAAGCAGTAAGACTGCTAACAGTCACTCTAGCTATGAAGCTAGAGGAAGCAGAGACCAGTTGAGTTGCCTAGAAGAAACAAAGACCAGCTGAGCCATCTGGAAAGAACAGACATCTTGCAACCTGTTAAGATGCCTGCAGGCTGTGCGATGTGCTCTATGGTCCAAGCTTTTGAGAGCTATCAGCCATGCCTGGGTGGGCTTTGACAATTGAACTGTCTTGAGTCATTTCTTCTCTTGTAAGTAACCCCAGTAAAACTCAATACTTCAGCAAGTTGGACTTTACTGGAATCTGCATTCATCTATTATTGTTTCCCTATGTAGGATAAGCAAACATTATATATAAACACATACACACTAATATATATGTAAACACACACACATATACACAAGCACACACACAAACACATTAACATGTTATATATTACTAATATGAGGTGTATTATGTTATTGGGCATTCAAATATTTTATGACTAACATTTTTCACATCCCATGAGATGAAAAATCAAGTTTTCTTTTTCTAAAATATTCATTTCTGCAAGTTTGTTCTTTATCTTATTTTAGTTGAAGATTTACTAAGACTGACAGGAGAGTATTAACAGACTTGTGGATTACACTTCTCGGACACTTTTGGGTTCAATCTCTTGTTCTAAGTTCATCATAATCAGTGTTGATGCCCAGGGTGGATGAGTTGGCTGAGCCTACATTTCTATTTCTATATTGAAAATAGCCATAAAATTCTTATCTTTTAATATCTTTTTTTTTATAAAGTAACTCCATTTGCTTAATGTCCTATAGATATTCTTGAAGGGATAAGCATTTCTCTGCCTATCCATGGTAGGACAAGTTAGTCATGATTCAAAACTATATGTTCTATAGATATTTTAAAATTATACAAAGCAGAAACTCATACATATCCACAAGTATAGTGTACGTATGGTTCTAAAACCCTGGTGTATTTATATTTCTACATGTGTGAATCTGTAAGAGCTGGTATATTGGAAGAGAGTGCTGGGAGAGACAGCTGGAATAGGGAGGGGCCATCTTTAGGATGAGTTAGGAACCTACTGCACTGGAAACTCCCAGTAATATATGGGGGTGACCCTAGCTAAGACTTCTAGTAATGGGGGAATATGGAGCCTGGCTTGGCCATCTTCTGTAACCAGACAAGACTTCCAGTAGAAGGATTGGGACACCAACCTAGCCATAAAATTGTGAAAGTGGCCAACCAACGACTGATACAACTTGAGATACATGCCACAAGAGGGAACCCAACCCTGATCCTGCCTGGAGGGCCAAGAACCAGAGTTGGATAGCCCAGAGATCTAGGATCGAACCAAATACAACTAGAAAAAAAGTCGATAAAATAGTTCTAATAAAGTTCTTCTCTACTCATAGATTGGTATCTAGCCCAATTGGTATCAGAAAGACTTCACCTAGCAACTGATAGAAACAGATGCAGAGACCCACAGCCACACATTAGGTAGAGCTAGGGAACCTTATAGAAGCTAGGGGGTGAGGGTCAAAGACATTACAAGAAAAACCATAGAATCAACTAAGCTGGGTTCAGAGGGGCTCACAGAAACTGAACCAGGGATCCTGCATGTGTCTGACCTAGGCCCTCTCTCATATGTTACAGTTGTGTAGCTTGACCTTTTTGTGGGACTCCTAACAGTGGGAACAGGGGCTGTTTCTGACACTGTCGCCTGCTTTGGGGACCCTTTTCTCCTACTGAGTTGCCTCATCCCGCCTTACAGGAGAGGAGGTGTCTAGACTTGTTGCTCCTTGACATGCCATTGTTTATTGATATCCATGGGATGCCTGCCCTTTTCTGAAGAGAAATGGAGGAGTGACTGGGGAAGAAAGATTGAGGGGAGGTACTGACAGGGGAGGAGAGAGAAGAAGCTACGGTCAGAATGTAATGATAATGATAATAATAATAATAATAATAATAATAATAATAATAATAATAGGAAAACATCCATCAGATGGCCCCACACTCGAGAGGGAAGGAAACACCTCTGATAGAGAAAATTGGACCGGTGAGGGCTCTTACCTTGGCCTTCTCCTGGCACAGCTAGGACATGGCTATGCCTCTGTGTTGTTTAGATATGAAAGTTTTCTGCCACTTTAATGAACAGGCTTGAGGTATAGGATGCTAGCACTTGTGTTTGTATCAAGCTGATTTGAAATGCAAGTGGAGTGAGGGGATTTTTATTGTCACCAATGTTTCAGGCAATAAATAATGTAAATAAATATGTAAATCCTTTCTGTGCAGAAATTGTTTTCACTAAATGTGATAGAAACAATGTTTTAAATGACTGTGAAGTTGGGGGTCACATAAATACATAAACAGAAAAAAATATCTCATTTTAGATCTGTGGAGAAGTCAAAGGAACTGTGTCAGAGACATTTTACTTACTAGACTTTGCATAAACGGTACTAGATTAACTGATTTCTGCTGTGGTGCATAGAGTTTTATTGTTTATTTTATTTTATTTTATTTTATTTAGTTTTTCGAAACAGGGTTTCTCTGTGTAGCCCTGGCTGTCCTGGAAATCACTCTGTAGACCAGGCTGGCCTCGAACTCAGAAATCCGCCTGCCTCTGCCTCCCGAGTGCTGGGATTAAAGGTGTGCACCACCACGCCCAGCGAGTTTTGTTATAGACATTAACCATAGTTCCATATAGAAGCTTCTTTAATTAATTAGATTTTGAAAGATATCTGATTGATGGAACTTTAAGTCTGTGTGTGTCCAAAGTTGTATTTTATTTTAAATTCATTCTACACTCATGGTATCTCACCAACATGACTGCCCTAATCATGAGCTGAATAAGGATCACACCAGTTGACACACTAATGTGGACAGGGTGATGGTGAAGCTCCCATGGCCTCAGGCACTGCACAATTAACTACAGGCTGTTAGGAGATGTTGAGAGCAGGAGAACTGGTCTCCCTCACTGATGATCACAGCAAATGTGCATGGATGCATTTGAGTGGCACTTGGTGAATGCCAGAGGTTGACCTGATTTCCCTGAGGTGAGGTAAGGCCTCTCTTTAAAAGATTATCTTTAAAACTCTCAGATAGGGGCTGGTGAGATGGCTCAGTGGGTAAGAGCACCCGACTGCTCTTCCGAAGGTGATAAGTTCAAATCCCAGCATCCACATGGTGGCTTACAACCATCCGTAATGAGATCTGGCGCCCTCTTCTGGAGTGTCTGAAGACAGCTACAGTGTACTTACATATAATAAATAAATCTTTAAAAATAAATAAATAAAACTCTCAGATAGATGTGATACTCAGCCAGGGCTCGACACTGGACAGGAGACCCAGCCATGGACTTCGACCAAGGAAATACAGAGAGTTGATGGGTTTGTACTTGAATCTGTGGAAGAGCTGAGCATGAAGAGGCAAGTCTTTAAATTAATGTCATAGACAATTGTCAGAAGGAGCTGGATTAGGGCTTGAGAGGTTAAACAGGTCTGACTATGTGAGAATCATGTGCATCCAGGTTGGCCTCTGGGGGTGAGTGGATAATGCTGCTGCTGAGGTAGCAGGAACTCCCATGGTGTGGTGCTTTGTCCGGTAATATACCTGAGACCCCAGAGGAGAAGAGCAGCAGCATCGGATGCTGAAGCTTGGATCTGGTTAGTCCCAAGAGTGCATGCACCAAAAACTCAGCTTCATATCATTGGCTGGCACTAGAGCCCGTAAAAGATGGAGCTCATACAGAAATGCTAGTCATCAGGGGTATGGCCACAAGAACCAAAGGACCTTCCACAATAATGAGTGGAACAGCTCTACCCTTTCTAGCTCCAATCATGGGCCCAAGAGCAGCATAGCCAGCTAAACATTCCCTCAAACTTGCAAGGTTCTCAACCAAATAACCTTTTTCTCTATTTCCAGAAATATTTTAACCCAGCTTTTAAAATATTAACAACAAATGTACTTCAGATATTCGTTGATTATTGTATACTTTACAGTGAGGAAATAAAGGACAAATAGAAGGCAGAAGATTAGAGTAAAGGAAATATATGAGGGAAAAGATAGCAAAAGAAGAGACAGAATAAGATGCCCGTTGGTCCAGAGGCCTCAATATTTAGGAGTGCTTATTGCTTTTGCAGAGGACCTGAGTTTAGTTCCTAGCATCCAAATCAGGAGGCTCACAACAGCCTGTGAAGTCCAGCTCTAGGGGACCTGACTCCTCTTCTGGCCTCTCTGGGCAACTGGATCCACATGCACATACCCTGACATAAAATCACAGGCATACAGATTATTTAAAAACATATAAAAATAAATATACAGAAGATAAGGGTTGTTTAAGTTGTGAAAAAGTAAAACAAACAAACAAAACCCCTCAACTTAGTAATAGCTATTGCCCTAATAAACAATGCAAAAAAGTTAAAGTAACAATTTTGGAAAAGTGGAAATACTACTAGAAAAAATCTAGTACTGTTTGGTAAATATCATCACAGGGAATTTGAAATAAAAGTACTATAAGTACAAATGAATAGAATTAATAGTAACAATCTGGCAAGATATGTCAAAACTATGAACTTGTATACATCCATTATAATACAAATATGCACATTTGATCCCAGAAAATATTTCATACAAATTCCTCAGAATTGATCAGAACTGCTTTTCAAAGCAGAAAACACTATTATTATGAAGCATTTTCTCATGTGTTTAGATCTTCTATTTAATTTTTAACTCTCTCTCTCTCTCTCTCTCTCTCTCTCTCTCTCTCTATCTTTCTCTCTCTCTCTCTGTGTGTCTCTGTGTGTATGTGTGTGTGTCTGTCTGTCTGTCTGTGTGTGCGTGTTTCCTGAATAGATGCACAGAAGAACTGGTGATAAAATTTCTGGGCATTTATTTATTGTGTTTTGAAAATCATACTATTTTTGCAATAGATAATATTGTTTAAATAAAACCTAACAATCTCCTTTAA
This sequence comes from Mus minutoides, assembly GCA_902729485.2. Lineage (NCBI taxonomy): Eukaryota > Metazoa > Chordata > Mammalia > Rodentia > Muridae > Mus > Mus minutoides. The sequence goes on from LR750047.1 coordinate 944,537, forward strand.
TTTTTGGAGGAACCTTTTCTGTTCACAAGTTGACTGTCTCTGGTATTTGCTATAATGAGCAAAATGCTGAGGGACAGACACACTTGCCCACCGAGCCTTCTGATTTCCAACAGCATGAGGATGTTTTCCTAGGGCAGTCTCTGAAGCCAAACCAAGCTAGGATGCAGTATAACAGCCAACAACTTTGTTATTAAAAGTTGCTTCATTGAGTAACAATTGTATCAGTTTCCTGAATTAGTTGTGTTCCATTTCCTTCCACCTTTAAGATAACATTTTCCCCCTGGAGCCCTTATAAAAGGTGGGAAGTGAGTCCTTGTGAAATCACTTTCAGGAACACTTTAGCCCTGTGGAAAAGCTCAGCAGGAATGGCAGTGTTTCCATCACAAAACAGCAAGTATGTTTCGGCTTTCTTGCTTTGTGGAAATGAAGCCTGTGCAGACTGGCCTGATTTGCTCTGAACTGTCTAGTGCTTCCTGGGTTGGAGTAGTGAAAAGTCTTTTCTTCCTTCCACTTGATTTTTAACTGCCAAGCCTTATCTGGTGTCCTGACGTCCAACCTTGGAAAGAACTGTGACTTTATTCAGTTCTCCTGGGCCCTTTTTAATTTTCTTGAATGCTCACATGTTTGGTATTGTAGAGGTTTCTGTTTGGATGATTGACTTTTTTTCATTTTGCATGTCAGTCACACCATGTAGTTTATGCCAGTGTGGAACTTGGAACCCCCCTCCCTCAGTTTTAGGAGTATTGAGATTACAGGCCCTGAGTGGCATAGCCAGCACTTAGCATTTAGTTCTCAGTGGTAGGGTGGTGAACTTAGTCTGTAGTTCACCACCACATGTATGTATATGGCGTGTTCTCTGCAGACTAAAGGACACCACCATTCTTGTGGCAACCCTGTGGGTGCCTTTCCATGTCATCAGAGAGAAGCTTCCTATACTTATTATACACCATCATTTAGCTCATCTTTAGCATTCGTTAATTCATCGGTGAGTGTTGATTCATGTATTAGAGAAGAATCTCCCTGAATCATTCTTTATGAGTGAAAAACTTGAGTGTGCTTTCTCAATGAATCTTGAAGTCTCAAACATACCTCCTCCTGAATCACGTTACCAGCCTAAGTCGTTGTGGAGAGAATTGTGGGAAATCACGTCACCAGCCTAAGTCGTTGTGGAGAGAATTGTGGGAAATCACGTCACCAGCCTAAGTCGTTGTGGAGAGAATTGTGGGAAAGGCTTAGTGTTTCCTAAGCATGGCTCCAGTACTCAGGTGACAAGTCTTTAGCACCCACCTGCCTGCATTCACACACACCCACTTAAGGCCAGGCCATCTTCTCAGCTTTCCAGTGTAAAGCAAGAAAAAAGAAAATGTATTGGTTCCACAAGAAAAGCCAAAGAAAACAATGAGCAAGGCAGTTTGTTCCAAATAAAGGAAAACCAAAAATAAAAACAAAACAAACAAACAAAACAGAAATGGCTTAGATCTGTACTAAGACTCTCCTTGGGTCTAAAACAAAGACTTTTGATGTCAAAGTCTTGCTTTACAAGCCATCCATCCCTCCTCTTAGCCAGACAGTGAAGAGAACCTTAGAAAAAGAGGGGATAGCTAGAACTAAGCCCCAAAGATACAAGTTTGCTCCCTGCAGAAGTGGAAACAAGAGAAGGAAATTTAGCCTTGTTCTCTTTTGTTCTATCTTTTTTTTTTAAAGATGTTTTTGGCAATCTGATAGTCTTTTTCCCAGAAAAAGATGTTTTATAATTTAAAATATCTTTTAGCCTTATTTATTTTACTTTATATAAATGAGTATCTTGCCTGTGTGTATGTGTGCACACCATGTTCCTGTCTGGTGCTTACAGGGGTCGGAGGAGGGAGCTGGAGCCCCTGGAACTGAGTTAAACATGGTTGGAAGTCATCATGTGGGTGCTGGGAATCAAACCCAGGTTTTCTGCAAGAGCAGCCACTGCTTTTAACTGTTGAGCCATCTCTCCTGTCTCCGAAACTGTTTTCAATGCATAAATAAATTATAAGTACAAAGGGAACCACTTCTGATAACGCCTAATGGTACTATTGGGCCCCTTGGCAGAGAGGTTTCATGGAACCTGGCTTAAGAATCTATGCTGTGCTTCAGTCTGAAGTCTTGTAGGGAAGAGAGGCATGCTCAGGTTAAGACAACTTAACTCTCATTTCAAAAAAAGGTATTTACGAAGTGAGGGTAGGGTGTAGAGAAAACTTACTAGGAAGTACATGCTTCCAGAAAATGCAGAACATTTTAAATCAAATCAGGAATCAAGGGTGAGAAGCAAAACTACCCACAAGTCCTTGACAACAATGACTGTCATTGATCCCTGGAGTTGTCCAGGCCAGCAGGGGAAGCATGTAGTCAGTCCTTGCAGATGCCACCAGTAAAAAGACCTGAGAGACCCCAAAGTGCTTCCCCCTGAAATGTAAAACCCTTAAATGCTCCCCCAAGCCTGTTTCCCCTATCTCTAAGAATACAGCCAGTAAGAAGCTCTTTGTTCTCTAAAGCTAGCAAGAAGCCTTTTGTTCCTCTACCTTAGGTGAGCTAGCCAGGCTTGTGTGCCTGCCTGCCTGCCTATGTCAAGGACTCAGAGATAAACTCCACAAAGAAGAGCTGTAGCTCACCCCCACTCCCAACTCCTTCCAACTCCTCCCAATTCCTCATTCTTTCCTTTAAAAGCCCCCTACTGATACCACTCAGGGTCGAACTCCCCTGCCCTGCACAGTGAAAGGAGTTCGTCCTCAGCTAGCTGACAATAAACCTCTTGTGGTTTTGCTAGCAGTTTCTCTCGAGTTTTAGGGGGTGCCAACTCATCCTGGGACAGAAGCAACCCTGTTTCGGATCCATATATTGTCACCCAGTCATCATTGTGTTGGCAAATATTACAAAATGCTTTACACTCAATGAGGAATTAGACAGGCTTTCTTTGCTGGAAGACTTCTTCTTCTTCTTTTGAGATTGATTTAAAAGCCAGCATTTCCTGATAGCTTTCCCAGGAACTCTCAATATTTCGGTCTCCTGCTCCACTGTGTATTGCTGGGTGGTTAAGGAAGGAATGAGTCCTTGCAAGCTTTAAGGAATGGTTAAAGTTAGAAGAAGTTTTCAAAATGGCCAAAAAGATGAGAGCACATCCTCTGGGTGCAGCTGTTTGAGTGGTTAGGTAAGGCTCTGGGGACCCGTGCCATGAAGGCAGCGGCATTTCTTCTAATGATTTCTATCAACGTTCCACACATTACCCCAAACTATTTAAGAATGGAAGAACCATTGTTACCTATTCAGCGAGATCTGCAGAGAACATCTGATGATCCCAGATGGGTTTCTCTCTTTTAATAGCAGAAGGTTAATGGGTATCCAAGCTGCATGTCTCTGTCCAGAGAGAGACAGAGACAGAGAGAAACAGAGACAGAAAGACAGACACAGAGAGACAGAAAGACAGACACAGAGAGAGAGAAAGGGAGAGGGGAAGGGAGAGGGAGAGGGAGGGGAGGAGAGGGAGAGAGGGAGAGAGAGAGAGAGAGAAAGAGAGAGAGAGAGAGAGAGAGAGAGAGAGAGAGAGAGATACCTTGGCCTGAAGGTGAGGCTGCTTTTGCAGAAAAAGATTCCTTTCTTCTGGGAACTCAGGGTGGGGCTGCTGTGTCCACAGAGAACTTGTTGGTGGGTGTTTCCCCACTGCTGTGTCCACTGCTGGCTAAAGCTGTTTGGGTGTATGTCTCTATGTGCCATAATGGTCTGTTTCAAAATACAGCAAAATTCATGAGGTTTTGCTTCAAAAAGAAAAAAAAAATTAAAAAAAAGCAAAATCCTGAAGCTGGGCCAGGTGACTCACACCTGTAGTCCTCCCACTTAGGAGAAAGAGGCAGGGGCATTGCTGAGAATTTGAGGCCAGCCTGGGCTGCAGAGTGAGAACCTATCTCACCAAACTAAAACAAAACAAAGCAAAATGCTCAGCTCTTGCTTCCAGGTGAGGTGGTGGATCTTTCCTCCCACAGATCTTGACTCTGTTTCTCACTCTCAGGAGGGCAAATGCTCGGATAATGGCTTCACTTTCCTGATGAGCTTGAGTCTTTCCTGTGTTACTATAGGAGGTGGCTTGGTGACTAAGGAGGGTATCTTTGGAGGGGGGTATTTGCCAAATACTCCACTGGTTGCCTGCAGTAATTCTCTCCAGATTTGTCATAGTTTTTAGTAAAATCTCAGAGGATAAACAAAGATGAAAGTCGGAGGACAGTGAATCTTTCTGCTGGTGTTCTAACCAGAGCTGCGTTCATAAAGCATTCTGTTTATGAACGTGGAGGAGGACACCGGGGTAATAAGGTTAGTGTTGGAATCGCTCTTCGAGGTCACTCCTGTAGAGTGTCTGCCTGGATCAGGGGAGGCTGCCAAGGCTCCATCTGTTAGCAATACAACCCCGGCTACAAACACAACTGTCGTGACAACCACACCAAGTTAGTCTTTCAAATAAAACTTGTTAAAAGCTACTGCCTCCAGCCTCCACCCACTGCAGCAAACTGTATTAAATCATCCTCTAACTAGTATTTATTTTCTTAGGCATTCCTTCCTTCTGCAGCTGTGGGCATGCCAGCCTTTGATTTAAAATAACCCTACCAGGATGAGCATTTACAGTCCCGTAAGGTCAGGCTCTGTTTGAGACGATGTCCGAAAGCCATGTCCCGCATCACCTTTCTTGGGTGGCGAGGCTACTGGGGCTCCATCAGGTCCTCTGTGTGTCCCCTTAGTTTCATGGCTTTTAAGTCTGGGTTTTCTCAGGTTACCTGATGTCCATCTACAGGTGCTCTTACAGAAAAGCACTCTAGAGAGAAGAATGGAAGATTCACCTCCAAACTCTCCCTTGCCCCAACAAGGCCTCTGGTTTGCTCATTTAAGAGAACCTGGGTGGTAAAGGACAGTTTGGGCTCATCTTGAGTCAACCTGTGAAATCTGAGTTCACAAAAGAATCAAAGGTGTCACTACATCCTTTAGCCCTGTGTGCTGTGACATGAGTTTTCTTGTGACTTACAGACTTGAAATCTGAGGCCACCAAATGGCTCGGTAACCCCCTAGTTACAACTCTAATGGAAAAGCAACCAAATTCCTCAATACTTTTAGATCCATCTGTAGTTAAGGGGCACTTTCCTATAGGGTGTTTCCTGCAAAATGGTCAAATGGTTAAAAAACATGTCTGGGGAAAGTAAAAGGAAGAAACATGGTGTAGGTTTCTGTGTTCTCTGTACTTTTGGAAACATGAGGGGAAAGCTCTTCCTTACGTCTAGGAAAAATGGTCAGAGGACACACTGTATCTGAACATGGTACATGGGACAGGATCTGCAGTGAAGTCATTATGCTTAAAGTGCCTTGAGACCAATAATGGCTTTTGCACCCCAAATTCCAGTATCTGCATGCTGCAATTACAGATACATGACGAGAGCTAACAGAGCCAGGCAGTACCGATCACTGCAATAGCCGTCGAATGAGTGAGTGAGTCAATAAATGAAGAATGGTGGGATGGCATGGGACCATGGCTGAGTTTGTAAAGTGCATGTCCCAGAAGTGTGAAGACCAGAGTCTGGCTCCCCAGCACCCACATACACCCTGGGCATGGCAGTGTGCACCTATAATCAAGATCCAGGAAGGCAGACACAGGAGGATTGGGTTGGGGCTCACTGGTTAGTTGGGTACTCTAGGTGAATTGATGAGCTCCAAGTTCAATGAATGATCCCATCCCCAAAATAAGGTGTAGAGTGATATATTCCATGTCTACCTCTGACCTCCACATGTGTGCCCACATATGTTCACATCCAGACCTACATGTATATACAACACACAAAACATATGCAAATGAATCCCCCCCACACACACTTTAGTGACCATTAGAGGTTAAATCTTAAATGAGAATAATATGATAATCATACAAAAAGGAAATCAAAATGAGTCAAATATTTTATTTACCATGTTAATTAACAAAGTCATAAAGTAGTATTTTGGCTGGATTGTGGGAATCTTCAGAGGAATGTGAATTTATAGCGACTTGAGGGCCATGGGAATGAATTTACAGATGGGTAGAAACTGGTAAGAGAAAGCTATAGGCAGAGTAGTAATCAGTTGTCTCTGGTGAGACACAGACTGTGGTCAAGAATTTGCATAACCGCCAGGTAGTGGTGGTGCACACCTTTAGTCCTAGCACTTGGGAGGCAGAGGCAGGTGGATTTCTGAGTTCCAGGACAGCCTGGTCTACAGAGTGAGTTCCAGGACAGCCAGGGCTACACTAAGAAACCCTGTCTCAAAAAAAAAAAAAACCCACAAACAAACAAACAAACATACATACATACATACATACATACATACATACAAACAAACAAACAAACAGGATTTTGCATAACCGTTTGTTTCCCCCAGGTGACCTTCAGTGTGCATCTCATTGGGAAGCAACTCAGCCAAAGTGAATCATATGGGGAGGCTACATATTCAAGTAACCCCTAAAAAAGCAGTACTGAGTGACAGGGTATCCCTTGGCACTACCTCAGCTCATTCATGTACAGTATGTGATATCTCCTGCATGTTGCTCTAGATTCTATTCTTAACATAGCTATTGATATAAACTTCAAAACAGGTGACGCAAAGTGACAGAGCAAATAAATAACAGTCAAGATTTAGACCTAGATAGTTCAAGTCCATGATCTGCAGTGTGTGAAACTGCCAGAGGCTGGCTATGATCAACATGTGTCCACGACCCAAGAACAGAGGCTGGACTGCTGACAATATTACTGGTCTAGAGTGAACACAGAAAGTCAAGGGGAAAGCAGGAAAGCTGGTGTTGTATAGAGTCTCCCTAAGGCCCTGGCCATGGAGAGAGAGGCAGGGCATTGTGCATGTCCCCTGGATCCCCTTGTTCACCCACTGAATCTGTACCTATGCACACCAGATCTGATCTCACTATGACTTGCAAGGCACAGGCTGCTATCACAGCCATGGTAATGAGAGACTGACCTTGTAGCGAGCTGAGGGGGCTAGTCTGGCAGAGCTGGGGAGAGGAGTTAGCTGGAAAGTACATTCTTTGCAAGCAGATGGATCCCTAGCACTTATAGAAAATCATACAGGGAGAGGGACAGACCTAGGCAGATCCCTTGAGTTTAGTGGCCTTCTAGTCTAGTAGGATTGGTGAGCAACTGGTTCAGTGACTGACCAGTCTCAAAAAGTGACAGAAAGAAAGCCAACATCAACTGCTGTCCTTGTGCCCAACCAATGAGCACGGTGAGTTTTGTACAACTGGAAGATAATGGGAAACCATGAGCACTCAAAATTAATCTTGCAAGTGGGACTCCTTGTACCCTCTGAATTTCTTAACTTGTGATGAGTCAACATATGCACCCACACAAGTACATACACTCCCACACATGAGTGTATATGCATATCCACACATTTATACACAAACACAAACACACACACACACACCCCATTTCACAGTAAGAGGATTTGATACAAATATTGGTCCCATATGTTTGCTTTGAAGCAAACCTGGGTTTGCACTCACCAAGCCTTTAGGAGGTGACATGGCCATTCTGTTCCCGTTTGTGTGGTGCTGACACATCCCTTTATTCACCAGGGATGAGGCCTAGCGTTGTTAAGTGGAACATGGCAAATCCAGTGAGCTGCAAATTCCCCAACTGGCAAGGTTCTGCACAATTCTTTTTCTGCCCATTTTACTGTATCCTATTTTAAAAGGAAGTCCAGAAATATTTAGCACCACTGGATAGCTGTGTCCTGGGCCCTTCTGATTTCTCTCTCATCCACTTGTCCTCTGACCCCCAGGAAGCCTGTTCCTGGGAGTCTCCAAGAAAGGAGGGATACCTACAAAACTCACATTCTCCCTCAGCCTCTGCTTGTTCAGTGTGGAGACATTTCACTGTAGCTACAGTTCAGTGGTTCCCCAAGCGTAAGTGAGTCACCTTCTTTTTATTTGATAAGGGGTGTCCTTTCTTTGAGAAAGAACAGAATAGAGAAGGTATGTTATCCAGATATTCAGAAGAGTATAAAGGGACACTGGGGATGTCAATAGTATTGTCAACAGTACTGGAGGCCAAACTCAGGGCATTTCCAGTACTAGGGAAGATCTCCACCATTGGCCACATGCCCAGCTCTGGATTTTTATTTTCAAATGAACCTTAGTCTGCCATGTGTAACCAAACCAATGCTTTATATGATGCTTCAGGAACAAAAGACAAGGATGCTAGGAATGGATTCCATTCTGTATAGCTGATGGGACTTTGATTTCCTGTCTCTGAAACACTTGGTGAGGGAGAGGCATTAAGCCACTTTTACCTGCTGGAGTGTCAGGACAAAGTCACAAGGACATGTGGGATGGCTGACAGTGTCTTTGGTGACTTGTCCTGTGTGGTGTAGAAACAGCGGGTTTCTACATCACTGGGAGTACAACATAGTAATGGGCAAACCACTCCAAACCACATCATATTTTTTTTCCAAGTCCCCAGAGTGCCAAGTGACTGTTAAATATTTACCAATGAAACTGGGGTTTCACAAAGGGGGACTTTACATGTCGGAAACTTACGAGGGGGTTCCGGACAAAGGGTTAGTGACTCTTACGTCGGTCACTCTTCGAGAAACAATCGTTCTTCTGGATCGGACTGACAGACACAGTCTCTTGGTCTCTATTGAGGTTCCTGTCGAGTGAGGGAGAGAAACAAGGAAGTCGTTCCGATGCCCACTCCCCTGCCCAGAGAAGAGCTGTAGCCTAACTCCTCCCAACTCCTCCCAACTTCTCACTTTTTCCTTAAAAGCCCCCTACTGTTGCTGCTCCTGGTCGAGCTCCCCAGCCCCTCAGGGTGAAAGGAGCTTGTCCTCAGCTAGCTGATAAATAAAGTCCTCTTGCAATTTGCATCAAGACCGGTTCTCATAAGTGATTTGGGGTATCGCCTTTCCAGAGTCAGAAAGAGAGAAATTCCTTACAATTTCTAAGTCTTTCACCAACAGATCACTTAGTGTATTCTAGGTGTCCAGAGCAGTGCTTGGCATGTGGTTTCTGTCTAGGAAATGCTGAAAATATGAATGAATGCTGTCAACATAAGAATCTTGAACATCAGTTGTAGTAACAATGATAATATCATTAAATTACCGATTTGAAACTGCATCTTGAACTTCTGGAATAATTCAATTTACTTAATGTTTGCTATGGGATATGGAAATGTATCTGCCTTACCTGGAGGATAAATAGTAAGGGCCCAGGAATGGGACCCAGGGAGGCTGGCACTGGATTACATAGCATCTTGGGGAACATAGCTAGGTCACTGGGTGTCTTTCCTTCACTGTGAGTGTGATAAGTAAATGGTGAAATTTGGGAGGGCTCTAGTGATGGGCAGAGGAAAACATAACATGTTGATTGTTAGTTACATTCTGAGCCTGCATCTTGTTAGTCTGGACTGCTTGAGCCTAGGATCTTCCTGTGTCAGCCTCCCTGCTACTGGAAATACAGACATGACACTGTGCCTGGCTCAATTATCTTTCTGTAGAGAGCAGATAAGAGGCTGGGAGGACTGCTCATGGTGGAGAAATTGAGGCAGCTCAGGAAAAAAAGATCACCACAACAGCCTGGAAGCTCTGTGTGCTTATCCTAACTAAATAGAATTAATAGGCTTTTAGGAGGAAATCTGACAGACTTCATTTGGGGATTGGGTGTTGGAAGACACAGAGCCATAGCAAGAGGAGGAGCTGTTTACCTACAGTCTGAAGGTGACTGCTTCAGACACAGGGGTCTACAGATGAAAGTTCTAGGGAATCTCTGAAGATGAAGATACCCCAGGCCCAGGTGTGTGACTGAGTCAGGAAGAGAAATGGCTCCTTGAGTGAGGGCCAAAAGGGTTTTGGCTAGAAAACTAGCAAACTGGAAGGCCCCAGTGATAATAGGAGAGAGTGCCCAGAGGCTGCTGGTACCAACATTGCTCCAGCCAGTAGACGGCTAGATAAGAGGGGTGACCCGGGCAGACAGTATATGATGGGCTATCAGCCAGACCAAACACAGCATAGACCATCTGCCATAGAAGGCAGCTGCTTTTGTGAGACCCCAAAGCTCTTTCCCCTTAAATGTAAAGCCCCTAAATGTTCCCCCAAGCCTGTTTCCCCATCTCTAAGAATACAGCCAGTAAGAAGCTCTTTGTTCTCTAAAGCTAGCAAGAAGCCTTTTGTTCCTCTACCTTAGGTGACCTAGCCAGGCGTGTGTGCCTGCCTGCCTAGGTCAAGATAAACTCCACAAAGAAGAGCTGTAGCTCACCCCCACTCCCAACTCCTCCCAATGCCTCCCAAATCCTCACTCTTTCCTTTAAAAGCCCACTACTATTACAGGTCGACCTCCCCTGCCCTGCGAGGTGAAAGGAGTTCATCCTCATCTAGCTGACAATAAACCTCTTGCGGTTTGGCATCAAGCAGTTTCTCTCGAGTTTTTTTTTGGGGGGGGGGGGCGCCAACTCATCCTGGGACAGGAGCGACCCTGTTTTGGGGGTCTTACACTTTAGATACTTTATTCTCGTTGTGGTGACTTACCTTGGCTTACGGTTGCAGGAGACTTAGTGGTAGGGAACAGGGAGTGAAGCAGAAAGCATTGAATGCTAGTGCTAACCCCACTTTCTCCTTCCCATTCCCAAGGACGGTAGCCCACAGGAAGGTCCTGCCCAGGTTTTCCTACCTCAATCCAATCTAGAAACTTCCCTCACATGCATGCATAGAAGTTTTTCTACTGGCTGACTATAGATCCCATTAACAATTGATATTACCCACCTTGGTGGTTATTTTTATCTGTGTGTGGGAATCTCACCTGCATGGAGTTAAATGGTGTCTGTAGACAGGCCGTGAGGCAGCAGAGGGGGTCTCGTAGCCAGCTAGAGGTGCTGGGGTGGGCTGCTTGGTTTCTATCAATTTGACAGAAACTTATATCTGGGCAGAGGGGATCTTAATTGAGAAAATGCTTCCAAAAGGTTTGCCCATGGCTAAGTCTGTGAGGTATTACCTCGATCAGTGGCTGTGGATGTTGCCCCTTCTGGGCAGGTAGCTCTAGATGGTATAAGAAAGCAAACTGTGCAAGCCGTGAAGAGCAAGCCAGTAAGCAGCATCCCTCCATGGCTTCCACAAGCCAGTAAGCAGCATCCCTCCATGGCTTCCGCTTCAGTTCTTGCCTCTGGGTTTCTGACTTGATTTTCTTCCCTGACTTCCTTCAGTGACAGAGTGTGACCTGAGGGTTGTACGTTGAAATAAACCCTTTCCTCCCCAAGTTTCTTTTGATCGTGGCATTTTGTTACAGCAAGAGAAACCCTAATTAAGACATAGAATGAGTGATCACTCATAGTTCCAGAGGTGGTCATATGCTCAGACATGAGCATATGGATTTGGGTATATGTAGCACAGTCCTTTATCTACAGACACTGAAGGTATTTCTTATTTAAAATGTGGTGCTACTTCCCTTTCTATCAATTTAGTTTCCTGAAACAATTCTTTAAATATCATTTTATAAATAAAAAAAAAAAAGAAAGAAAAGAAAAAGAAAAAGAAAAAGAAAAAGAAAAAGAAAAAGAAAAAGAAAAAGAAAAAGAAAAAGAAAAAAAGCCAGGCGTGGTGGTGCACACCTTTAATCCCAGCACTTGGGAGGCAGAGGCAGGCGGATTTCTGAGTTCAAGGCCAGCCTGGTCTACAAAGTGGGTTCCAGGACAGCCAGGGCTATTCAGAGAAACCCTGTCTCGAAAAAACAAAATATATATAATTTTATTACAGCTATCAATCCTGTAATCCGAATGAATGGCCCATGGCTTTTTCTCTCCCCAAATTCACTCACATGTATTGAAATATCAGATATTTCATGGAATTCTGTCATATCTTGTCTTATTCCTGAAATAATTTTTGAGAGGTAAAAGCCTGGT
>LR750047.1:958966-1053875 GCA_902729485.2 Mus minutoides
TCAGCTATGCATCAAACCCTAAAGGGTTGTGTACTCAGTTTAATCTGATATTCTCATCTGGAGCTTTTGGCCTCTGGGGAAAGGACTGTCCCTCTCCAGTAGGCCAATGTCCAATGCTGTAAGTGAGCTATGAGCTCACTTTTGCAAACATGCAGCCTGCCCAGAGCTCGCATTCAACCACGTTCTCCTTTATAGGGTAACTATTGTGTGGGACACTCTTCCACATTTGATAAACCCAGGGCCACATGTCAATAGGTGAGGGCAGCCATCAGTCCCCATCTTGCTGAGATTATGAAATGAACCAGTCCCTAAGCTTGCTGTCCCTGTCCAGCCTGTCCCTTCCCGTGAAAACTATATAAAGTGTCTGGTTGTGGTTTCCCTCACTCTCTGTCTCGGAGTTCCTTCTCCTCATGGCCCGTGAGTTCTCTTGGGAACTAAAGTAAGCTCTCTGTTAAACATCCCCTGAGCTGCTGGTCCTGCCACACTTGAATAACTAAAGCCCACATTTGTTTTTGAGATAGGGCTTCACTATGCAGTCCATGTTCGACTTGAATTCATGATTCTCCTGCCTCAGCCATTCAAGATCTGAGATCACAGCTATAGCTATATGTGGAAACCAAAAGGCAGTGTTCTATGGCTGGAGTAGGAGGTGGTCCGTTCAGGTTCCTGTTTTGCATGCTGTCTCTCTGTGGGCAGCATTGCTTTAGAAAATTATAAAAAGAACTAGGGAAAGGTCGTGGAGCAGAAACCCTAGTTCAGGCTCTGTCTTTGCTTGCCAGAGTACCATGACACAAGATACCTCAGCTAACTGCTTCTGACACTATGAATTGAGCCACTCGCTCAGGCTTCCCGGTTTGGATGGAGTGAGGTCTCCTGAAACCCCAAGTCGAATTAAACCTTTCCTGTCTTAGACTTATTTCAGACACAGAGCAATGCAAACATAATGGACAGAGGAGGGCTTCCCATCACTTCCCATCTTCCCGTGTTGTGCTCATAGTAATTGATACACAATGCTTGTTCCAGAGTCTGGTGGAGGAAGCAGGTGGCAATAGGGCTCCCAAAGCTCAGGTGCAGCCCTTGAAGTAGAAGAAGAGGTCCCCAAGGCCCATGAATGCACAGGATGTTCCTGCTCAATCCAAGCTGCTCCTCCTTCTCATGGTGCTGGCAGCTCACCCATCCTTTCCTAGTTGTTCACACGGTCCCTAATGCTTTACTATCTTTTGATGTTGCCAGGAAAATCGTGGGCCCTGGAAATCAGTTCCAAGGACTAAATTATGCACAGCTTGGTCAACTTTATAGCTTAGGACAGTCTATGTTTAATGTTTGCTGTGTCTTGTGACAGCAGGGTGTGTGTCTCTTTGCTAGGTTTCTGGCTCTGGGAGGGCAAGGGCTGTGTGTATCTAGATTGGCTGTTGCATCTTCCCAATGTATTTTTTGCTGAGAAAGTAACCCCATGAACCCCGGCACAGAGAGTGTAGGAATGGCTGGTATGTACAGTGCACACAGGATGGGCTGAGAAGTGCCCTGGGCTGTAATTTATCAAATAGTTCTGTTGGCAACCATAGCCTCTTCTTAATACCAACTTAATTACCAATATTGATTCTCAGGTCACAGATACATAAGACACAGTAATAATATCCATATAAATGTGCATTTGTAGGTTACAGGCTGGCTGCAGGAGGGTTAAAGGAGGTGGACCATTCAGGAGATAGGACTTACGAGAACCTAGAAAGAGCACTGATGCAGACAGAGTTTGATAGATGTTAACAAACCTGATTGGATAGTTGCGTAGAGTGAAGCATCATGATACAAGGGGCCTCCATGGTGGATCCAGATGATTGAAAACAGAATGCTTGAGGGCAACCCAAATTTAATGCACTGGTGTGCCAAAAGTCAGTACCAGGCCCAGCTGAATTAGAAGTTCTCTGCCTGTTGGTTCCCCCCCCGGATAGATACACAAACCTGTTGGTAGATGAAGCATTCTGTCACTATCAGGGTGTTATGTGTCCTTTTTTATGTGGTCTGCATGACGGTGTTGAATATTTCCTTGGACTGCTGGGTATAATACGTTCTCATAAATGGTTTTTCAGATAGAATTTTTATACACGCACATGGCCTTATGTGTCCACTATACTTTGATAAGCTTATGGGTGGTACGTTTTTATAGGAAAAAGTCATTCGTCAGTATGGTGCCCATGGGTATTGCTGGGGAGACATGGCCGTGCTGCCTGCTTCAGATCTGCACTCAAAATGGCGCCAACTTCTGCTTGTAAAAATGGAGTCACCCAGAACAAGGGCTACCATTCCTCACAGTATGGAGTCACTTAGAGCAGGACACAGACTCGCTGACACAGACATGAAGAAGAGTTTCCTCACCACCTTTTCCAGCTTCAACAGCATGGCTGTGAAGGTCAGAGAGTGGACAAGCTCTCTGGGGATGCGTGGGTTCCATCACGTGTGCTGGCGAAGCTAATGGCAAGTCTCTGCCGCCTTCTGCTGCTGTGTTTTCTCCGCTTGGCAGAAAAGATAAGAAAAGCACAGGACATTCTAAATGGAAAACCACTTTGCTCTATTGTGCTTGTGAGCGGGAAATGTAAGTCTATTCCTAGAAGTGACCTTGCTCATATTTTCTCTATTAAACACAGAGGGTAGGAAAAGAACTTGGGTTTTTTTATGTTTTTATTTTAAAAACATAATGATAAACATAATGATAAAGAAAACTTAAAATGTAGAGTTTTAAATTCCTGTCTCTGATCACACACACACACACACACACACACACACACACACACACACACACCCTTTGTATGAGGAAAGTCCAGCAGGCCACAACTTTTCTCAACAAACAGCTCCTTGTTATCTCTCTACTGGAGTGGCTTTAACAACTGGGAGACTGAGAATCATTGAGATATCATGGCCTTTTGGTGGCCTCAAGTTAGAGGAAAAGAACTACTGAGAAAATCTCTTCTGAGGACTCTGCTGTGCTGATTTCTGTGAATGTCTCCACTTTAAGCTGAAGGGATTGTATGGCTTCCGGTTTCCTACAGTTACTGATATTCTAATGTCCGAAGACTAACTTTATGGCTGGGGATTTTAATCATGACTAAGAAATTGTTTCCATTGTTCAGACTAACTTTGGAAACATAGTTGAAAACTAGTGCCCAGGCAAGCTCCCAAAAAATTACCCAGGGACTGGGCAGCTAGTGGCCCTGTCGACAGCCTGTAGATGACATCCTGAAACAAGCCAAAGATACTCTAGTCCACTCAAAGAATTCTTGCCTCATTTATTTCCTTTGTGTACAAGGATACACAGGGTAAGTTTGGCTGAGAGATCTGTAGGGTGTTTCCAGGAGTCTGTTTTGTCGTGAGCTCTGTAGCTGCAGTAAAGCCATGGTATACCATCACGTGCTCTCTGGTGCTATGTACCTGACAGCATAAAGCTTAGGGGTAAAGCATGCTAAACAAGGAGGGCTAGAGTGAGCAGAACCTTTCCTCACCAAGCATATTCCTGTGTCCAGAGGATGGGAGCAACCAACAGATATGTCAACACATTGGCCATTAGAGAGCAATTGTCAAAGAGCCTTCTTCAAGTCACCTAGAAGGGTTGTCTATCCCTATCCTGGCTTACCAAATGACATGATATGGAATAGCCCAAGTTCACTTAAGGTTTGTGTTTTAGCAAAAGTAGCCCTTGTATTAAGTTAATGTCACCCATTTATGAAATTCTTAGACAACTAGTTGGATCTGGAGGATATCATCCTCAGTGAGGTAACCCAATCACAAAAGAACACACATAAAATGCACTCACTGATAAGTGGGTATTATAGCCCAGAAGCTCAGAATATGCAAGATACAATTCATAAAACACATGAAACTCAAGAAGGAAGACCACAGTGGGGATACTTCAGTCTTTCTTAGAAGGGGAACAAAATATCCATGGAAAGTGTTACAGAGACAAAGTGTGAAGCAGAGACTGAAGGAATGATCAGTCAGAAACTGACCCACCTGGGGATCCTTCCCATAAGCAACCACCCAAACCAGACCCTATTGTGCATGCCAACAAGAGTTTGCTGACAGGAGCCTGATATAGCTGTCTCCTGAGAGGCTCTGCCAGTGCCTGACAAATACAGAAGTAGATGCTCATAGCCAACCACTGGATGGAGCACAATTAAGGAGCTATAGAAAGTACACAAGAAGCTGAAGGGGTTTGCAGTCCCATAGAAGGAACAACAATATGATCTAACCAGTACCCCCAGAGCTCACTGGGACTAAACCACCAACCAAAGAAAACACTCATGGCTCTAGCTGCATAGGTAGCAGAGGATGGCCTAGTCTGTCATCAATGGGAGGAGAGGTCCTTGGTCCTGTGAAGGTTCTATGCCCCAGTATAGGGGACTGCCAGGGCCAGGAAGCAGGAGTGAGTAGGTTGGTGAGCAGGGGGCTCGGGGAGGGGATGGAGGTTTTCAGAGGGGAAACTAGGAAAGGGGATAACATTTGAAATGTAAATAAAGAAAATATCTAAAAAAAAAAAAGTTAATATCACCCATGAAGGGGTGTCAAGCACCCACCAGTTGGTAAGTAGAGGCAGCCTGCTGTGTCATTGGATCCTATCCACACTTGGATTGCAGAGTTCCAGGACACAGACTCTGTACTTGGCGCACAACCTCTCCTTGATGCCTTTCTCCCATAGAGTGAACTGTCTGTAGTTAGAACCCAAGGACACTTAGCCCAACACAGGTTAGTTCAAGCAGAAAGGAAAGCTTCTTGAAGGTTTCAGAAAATTCCATTAATTAATAAAATTGACTATCAATGGAAGAAGGGGAACAGAAGAATGTTTATTACTAAAAAAATGTATTAATGGTTTGTTTAATCCATCCATTCATCATCTATCCTTTCTCTCTCTTTTCTATCATCCATTCTCTCTCTCTCTCTCTCTCTCTCTCCTTCAATGGGTACAGACTGGACTTGAACTCAAGCTCTACCTGCTTCAGCCTCCTGAGTGCTGGGATTATAGGTACGGGCTGACAGGCCCTGCTAATTTCTCCTTTTGATCTCTAGTTTTTTTCTTTGGGGAAGAGAGACTCAGAGCATTAGAAGAAAGATGCTAGGTGTGCTGTATCGGGATGTCCACTCCTTTGTCCTGGCTTGGGATATCCATTCTGTCCTGGCTAAGGATGTCCACTCTGGTTGCTGAATCTTTGATCATGAAGGGTTGATAGAGGGTTTCCAGAAAAGCTTCCATCTGACCCCAGCCCATATTCCATAACTCCTAGTGGGCCTGTTGCTCTGTCCCTGCAAATGGCTCCCAGTTCATATCTAACCTGGTTGGGTACCTCTGGTATTATAAAGAAAGGTAAAGAAGAAGTATGAAGAAGACAGGAGGAGTAACATGAATGGTGACCTCGGGAGTGTAGTTGAATGTCCAAAGCAGCCCCTTCTTGATGGAGAGCCCACCTTCCATGGAGGGGAGTCTTGTTCCTGTGCATCTACTCTGAACACCCACAAAGCCTTCCTTTTACTAGCAGATCAGATTACTTTCAGCTCACAGCACTTGAATGACAGTCCTCTATACTACATACCCAACTACTTCTTTTGACGTTTCTAGATTTCTCAAAGCTAACATGGTGCCCTGAGGAGGGAGTGAAGAAGGCACCTTAAGGCAAAACAGTTCCCGCTCTTCCTAAGAACAAATTTTAGAGGTTTCTCAACTGGAGATGGCACTAACATTTTTAATGTTTGCATCAAATTCTCAGCTGAAGTCTGCAGCTCTCACTAGTCCATGTGGGAATGCAAATTTTTCTAAAATCATCAGGTATGGGGATCAGAACTGACTGGCTGGGGCCATTCTAGGTATGTATCTGTGCTGGAGGTAAAGATTTATGGGTTGTCAGGCAAATTTGGGGCAGAGAGGATCCAATAGGAAGGAGTCCCCCTCTAGTAGGGAGAAGCCTTTTAACTGTCCCTGCTAGGAGATCTCTTTGGGGACAACAGCCATCTCACTTTGGGAAAAAAAATTATATTAAGATGTAACATTCTATCACTGGTGCCCAAATGTATCTGCAACTAGCCCATGGGGAAGGCTCTGGGAAGAAGACAGCTGATGATCCCCATGATGAGTGTGGGTGAATGCCAGAGGTATTGCACTGACTGAAGGGACAGAAAGTTCAAGAGAACTCTGCAGCACTGTAGAAGCCTAGGGAGGAGAGGGCATATGCATCCAGACTCATTGTTTAACATATTTGGTAACAAGGCACATTCAGGTGGGCAGGGGCAGTGGTCTCCTTGTCCAAAGATACAAGACACAAGGCCCTGGCAAAGACAGCCTTCCATGGTTGTTTGCCTCAGGAATGATGTAAAACAGTTACAGCAATGCTGCAGTTGCCTACCTGGAGGTCTGGCTAGAGGTGATGCTGTCCTGAAGCAAGTGACTTCCAGAAAAATGATGGAAGAATGGGAATCTCTCAGACTGGGAAAGCAGGTGTCCTTCCCAGGACAGCTGATAGTGGTGGCGTGTGCTGACATGGACTTGACAATCACAGAAAGAGTCTGAAAATCCCAGGCATTCCTTAAACCAAGTAACCAGTCACTAGACTTCACTGCAGCTTTGTGTGAGACACAATGGATGATGAAATCGCTTCTCTGTTCTGTGACCTCCTGAGCTGACCCAGGAGGTCCTCACTGAGCCTGAATGGGCCTTGCTTGGAGCCCTGCTGGATTCCACTGTGAAGCCTACATCGCTGAGAACTCTGGAAGGGAAAGGTCATTTGAAGATTTGGAGACAATTTGATAGGCAGCTTGGACCGTGCGGGAGCGTCTAAGGCTGAGAGAGCCATGGTTACTTGTAAAGTTCAGGTTTGTATTTGTCTTATGTCCATCCATGTTGCTTTTGTTGAACTTTCATATGAATATTAATTTGGGTGTGAATCACAGGTGCTATTATTTCTCTGGCCCATGCTTCGACATTCCAACCTGTAACATTACTGACAGGATCAGTAAAAAGATGTCTACATCAAATTGCTTTGACAGTGTGGGTATCCCCTGAGACACTTCATAGATACACTTCTTGATGAGAACAGACATACCAGTCAAGTTGAGCTCTGTTTAATGTGTGTAGACATTTCTAGGGAGACTTCTTTGAGAAAGCATTGCTAATCCACAAGCTACTGGCTTGATTTCCCTCTTCCCCTCCCCTTCTTCTGCTGACCTGAAAACTCATGCTAGCTGTTAACTTTTGTATTTATGGGATGGCGACCCCCTTAATGAGATTGAAATGTGCAGCTCTGAAGTGCCCCTTCCTGGCTTCATCTTGAGTCCACATGGATTGCTGGGGCAGGTACCGCCCCAGTGGGGATCCCTTCTGTCACAGCTGCGGCTGCCTCCTGATTGCCTATGACGTGTGCTGCCTTTTGATCTTGACCGTGTTCTCCTAATCATTTAATCGTTGACAACTCGGAAACATGTTTGACTGCATACCATGCATAAAGACTCAGCATGGCTCTCCTCTCCTGAGGCCAGGGTTTGGGCTGTGTGTTCTCTGCAGCAGCAGCAACGCGAGGAGAAATAGGTTGGTTTCCTGCACTCTATGACGGAGGGACTTGGAGATGAGGCTTGGTATAGGGAAATCTTGACAGCTTCCTCTTCTCCAGAGAGTTATAAGTAACTGGCTGGTGCTGACTGACAGCTTCCTCTAGTCCAGAGAAGGCAAGCAGTGGGAGCTGTTAGGCAAAAACATGAATAGGTTGTGATGTCTTAAGTGTGTGCTCTTCTTTTCTACTTAGGAATATTTACATTTTAAAAACCTAGTCCATGTTTGTGTGTTTGTTAGCTTCCCTTGAACTCATGCTGCCAGTGGGTAGAGCCTTTCGTATTTTATTTATCACCTATGCTGAATCAGTGAGTGAATGAATAAGTGGGTCAATGAATGAATGAATGAACAGTTTTACTAGCGAAGGACGGAGTGCATCTGTCTTTGGGGAATTAGCTAATACCATTTGTGAATACAGAAGGGTGTTGCTGAAAAAAAACACAGCTCTTGTGTATGTACATGTATATATAGTATGTTTGTATGTATGCATATACGCATGTGTTCATGTGTGTGTGCACATGTGTGTGTGTTGTATGCATGTGTAGACATGTGTTCATGTGTGTGCATGCACGTGTGTGTGTGTGTGTGTGTGTGTGTGTTGTATGCATGTGTAGATTTTGGTATCAGATGCCCCCCCACACACACTTTATTTTTTAATATAGACTCTCCTGGAACTTGGACCACAATATTTCAGCTGAATTGGCTAGCCAGGGACCCCCTGAAATCCACCAATTTCTACATCCCCTGTGCTGGGATTACAGGTGTGTACTGTTATATCCACCTTTTTCATTTCTTTTTGAAAAGGATATACTTTATTGACAGTTCTCTTGCATTGTTTGTTAGTTGCAGTAAAAATGCATTCACATACAGAGCCTAGCCTGGATCTGAGCAGTACAGTCCAAGGTTCAGAGAAGTGGGAATATTGGTTTTGTTGGAGACTTGGTTGTGCTATGTGATGTCGTTTTTGAGAGTGCCTTATGAGAGGATGTTTTTTGCTGAAGCCGACAAATGAGAGGATGTTTTGCGGAGAACAGACACATGGTGTTTTTCTGGAAGTTGCCTGTTAAAAGGGCATCTGATGTTCTTCTGGAATGGAGGCTTGAGAGGAGATGTAATGTTTGAAAAGAACATATGCAGAACCCAAGAGACAGAGGACAACTTTTGCATTGGTTCACCTTGCTTTCTTCGAGGATCTTTGTTTGTTATGACTTCATAGAGAGAAACGCACCAAAGAACTTCTGGTGGTATTCTGGTTGTTTCTTGCCACTTGTAGGGATTCATGACAATCGGTGATTGGCAGAACTTCTCTGTTTCTTCTGGAGCTTCTGGATAGAGCTGCTGCTACTGATTCATACCGAGGCTGATTCATATTTTGTGTCCTGCTAGTGGACTGGACTGATGACAACAAAGATTAGAATCACCCCCAAAGAACAATTTTTAAACAGGTCCACAAACCCCTATTAACCATTCTCTTCCTCTAACTCTGGTGGGTAAGCTAGAAGGGAGGTTGAAGCATTAATGAATCATAATTAAAGTGGGTTTTAAAAAATCTAAGCCTACAGTTCAGCAACCAACAAAATGGCTGGAAACCTCTTCACTTTTATTTATCCATCTTGGCTTGGATTGCTTAATTTTCCCTAAAGCACCCATTGTCAAACTTAAAGCTTTCTTTAGAAGGTTGTCACATCCCAGACTGAACCATTACTATTTCTTGGGAGAACTGCTAGCCAGAGGGTCAGGTGGTCTCTGGACTTTGTTACTTCTTGTTCAGCTGAGGTGAGCCATAGCCACTCGTGTTACAGAGAACTCTGAACAAGCTATGTAGTACTATTTTGCTATCTTGGTCATGTGGGGACAGACCCTCACAATCCATGGACAAAAACCTCAAGGGCTGCAGGTGTTCTCTAAGGTAACAAATATACTAGGCTTTGTGGCTGTGTTGGATTCTGTTACAACTAACTCTGTCATTATAGCAGAGAGAGAGAGAGAGAGAGAGAGAGAGAGAGAGAGAGAGAGAGAGAGAGACATAGAGATACCACAACTGGGCATGGCTATGTGTTAAAAATGTGAAGTCTGTATTTCTTACAATCTTCAATGCCATGAAATACTCTCTTGGCTCCTTCCTCTAATCATTTAAAACTGTAAAATCCATGCTGTAGTTGCCTAGAGCCTGAAAGCATGGGAAGGGCAAAGCTATGGTATCTTGAGGACCGACACAAAGCCTGAGGTGGGGACCACCGCTCCTGGAGAAAATTTATGTGATAGCCTAGTTGTTCACTATGAACTTTCAACTGATGGGCTCCAAAAGTTGATGTTCCCTTGGTGCTCTAGGCTTTAGCACTCTGTGTTTGGCTGTTTCCTTTTAAATCTGCATTGCCTTTTACAGGCTAAGAGTTGTCACTATGAAGTCTCAGTGTTCAGTCTGTGGAACACAAGCTTCTTTAGGCAGCCTGTCTGTCTGCATGAAACTACATCACGCCCAATGTGCCTACTGGTTTAGCTACAGGACAAAGTTGGCTTTGCACTGGAAAACTATTCTATGGTGTTATATTAGTCTGCTATTCACTACTGTTTCAAAATACCCAAGGCTTAGTGCTTTATGAAAAAAAAAAGAGAGAGAGAGAGAGATTTGTTTGGTCCATAGTTCTGGAGGTTCAAGGGCATCTGCTTACTTCCATGAAGGACCTCATGGCAGATGGTGTCACAACTCAGGTGTTCATGTGAGAAACTGATATCTCATGGTGAGTTCAAACCCCAGAATAGGGATCTAGGGATTGGCTCTTGTATAACAATCTACTTTCAAATTGATTTCAGGATCAATTGTTATTTGAGAGATGCCATAATCCTAATGGCCCAGCCAAGTCCCTCAGGTTCCTTATTGGCTCCCTGAGGGCCATACTTATAGCGTGATGAACCACAACTGTCATTCCAGGAGAGGTCTCTCAGACTCTCTTCCTTTGACACTCGAGTACCACAAAATTCTGGGCATTAATTCAGCCCTTTCTCATGCTTCAGACAGGGCTTTGGTGCCATTTTCTTTTTCCCATAAGAATCTTTCTCTGACTGCCAGAGACTAAGTCAAATGCTTCAGAGATCTTCAGGATTTTCCCATTAGTGTAGCTGAACCAGTGGGTATCATACCTGCTTAAAACTCAGGAGCAATCCTTGAGACTTTCTTCTTCATTCTTCTTCTTTTCTTTCCTTTTTACTCACTTTTGAAATGAAATGAGATCCAGAGAAAGTACAACTTTGACTTATTGGAGACTAACCTTCTCTTGCGATGTTTGAATTTCAGGAATATTTTTTTTCTGAAACTCATTTCAGAAATAGACAAAAATGTGAAGTTATCAAAGAACAGTCTATCTGTCGTAATCCTCTCTTTGCACATAACCATCACAGCTTGCATTTGGCACACACATGCAGAACTACATTGTCTGATACTTGTGTTTGCAAAATGAGCATGCTGTGTTCACATGTAGATGAAAAGCTATTTTCTTAGAAATTTGAGGAGCAGAATCATCTGTCAATAATCTTCCAGAAGCAAAGCAAAGGACCCCAGGAATGTGAGCACAGAGAGTCACTATTACTATTTGAGACATTATTCTCAACACCTGTCCCAAACTAAATAAAACATGATTAGCCCCGGCAGTAACTCCATCACTCCCACATCACGTCTTATCTTGGGGGTATGGACACACACATCTTCGTGTCATTAGGGACACATGTCAAATTGATCATACTCCAAAACCCGTATGATCAAAAAGTTCTCAAGTAATTTTAGCCCCTGACATAATCCACTTCTCAGTTTCTGAGCCTTTTAAGCCATTTTCCACGAATACTGGCAGAAAGTCACCCATGTGTGCAGAGCAGAGTCTGGAATGTGAAACATCGCATAGTCTCAGAATACAGAAGAGACTCCCATTTCAAAACAAAGCCAATATTTGGGTTTTCCCTGGCTGCATAATCGCACTTGTGCACAAGTGTCCCCATTGCAGGCTCTTAATTCTCTGATTCAAAGGTTTGGAGCAAGGGTCAATGTCTCTGCTGATTTTATGGTTCAATTGCCAAATATCTGCAAGCTGTATGAAAGAGGCCATTGCGGCTCTTCAATAAAACTTTATAGCTATTTATTCTCGTGATGGGGGGGGGGTAGATTTATCATTTGTTCTATGCAGGATTCATTTGCAACTATGTCAGCAGGCCCCATTTCTTCACTACCCCAAGCTTCCATAATGTGCAAAAGAAACACAGACTCTAAGGAGAGGAAGCAAGGGGAGCTTTTTGACACAGCTGCACCAGTTCTGAATCTGCTGAATCCCTTCCTCTCTCTCCTCCAGTCTTCTCTGCATGAAGCTGGGAGGAAAGAAAACCCAAGTGATATTGCACAAATGAGATCTTCACTTCCTTTGGGTTTCTTGGGGGCAGAGACTAAGCCCAAGGTTTCATGAATTGCAAAGCGCACAATCCATCTCTGATCAACAATTCAGCTACAAGAACTGAGGTCAGGGGAGCTGTAAAACAGCTACAGGGACTCAGAGAGAGCACCAGCGTTCACTAGGAACCACTGTAGAAAGGCTGTGTTAAGTGCTAAGGATACATACATACAGTTGCTATGGGAAACGGGCAGACAGGGGTACAGTGCCCAAGGGTTGACACAGAGATTAACAGCACTAAAGGGCACCGCTTTAAGGAGCAGGATAGGAAATGACAGCAATAAGTATATCTCACACAGGGAGGCTGGGGTGAAACAGATGAGTGTCCTAACTCCAGGTATCAGGCTGCAATAAATAAAGAACAAACAAGTCAGACAGAGATGAGCCTCTGGGCTATCCCCATGAAAGTGGCCCTGGGGACAGGGTGAGCCCAGCAAAATATGAGTGTAAAGAAAAAGATAGAACTTAGGTAGTGAGTGAACAAAAGATTACAAGTAGAATTTATTTCTTCAGTCACCGCTGAGCTCTGGAAGAGTCAGGGAGAGAGGGAGGGCATTCAATAGGCAGAGGAAGGAGACCAAGTACTGGTTCAAACAGCCCAGAGAGGTAGACAGTTCCTTATTCACCTACATGCTCATTCCTTTTATCATGTATATTCCTGGAAACCAGGTGGATGTCCCTGCAGAAGGACATCAGAATAAAATTAAAGTGGCAAAACCTGAGTTTGAGTGGTGACCTCCCAGGTCATGCTGGATGGAATCTCTCTCTCTCTCTCTCTCTCTCTCTCTCTCTCTCTCTCTCTCTCTCTCTCTCTCTCTCTCTCCCTACAGGTACCAAAATGTACTGAAGGGTGGGCTATGGGGCCATGGTATTGGTATGCTAGCCTCTGAAGAAAGACCTTCTGACACTGCAGCTTGTAAAAAAAATAAAGGCAACCTGATGAGTGACCAAGGTCACAGTGGCATTCTAGCTCTGTGGAACACTGCTGTGACGGCCACCACACATCTGCAGCCATAGCTGCTCCACACCATCCTCTTTTCCTGTGCAAAATAGCAGTCCAGTGAACTCTTATGTTGCCGGAGGGATCCAAGTCATGAGCACACCTAAGTGTGAAACCGGAGCCATTCAGAGCATCTGACAGGTGTTTCCAAGGTGGGACAGGGTGACAAGAAGTCTCAAAATGAGGTGCATGTGGTATTTTGGAAAACTAGGGAGCTGAAAATGAAGATGTCATTTCTGAGGTTCTGGGAAGCCTCCAAAACTACAAGATCTGCAGACTGCTGGGACATGATGTCCTTCACCGTCCACAGACATCTTCATCCTTCTCTTCCATCTTCCTCTTTCTTCCCACTTCCTGCTGCCTCCCAGAGGATTCTGGGAGATAGGACATATTCCCTACATGGGGACATTTCCCACCCTGCTCCTCTGATTTTTCGCAGCCTAGGTCTGGAGACCACCTTGAGGGGTGACAGGGTAATTCAATTTCCAATCTCATTTAATTCTTGCTCTTTCACTGGAGACAACCAACAAGACACCAATTAGGGGTGACAAGAGGCTGGAGGGAAGCTGGAGTTGGCTACTGTATTGCCTGTGTGTGTTTTCGCATTTAGTTCGAACTTCAACCTGGCCTGTCCGCCTTTGGGAGCGTTTAGAAAGAAATAAACTCCATCTCATTACCATCAGATACAATGACGGGGGAAACGGGCTGGAAAAATCCTGCATCTTTCCTGAGCCCTATTTTGCTCTTACAAAGAGAAGGGCAAATTCTTTACTGCTGTGCCAGTCAGCTATTATGTTTAACAATCTAATTAGAAAGGCCGGGTAGCCTATTCCCATTGTAAAAGCTAAGACGGCACACACAAGCACATCCAATTAGACAGCTGTCCTTTATGATCTGAGCTGCCCTCTGGCCAGGTTCTAATGAAGGACCCATCACTCCAGCCCCTCCCTGCAGCCCAGGCGATGGGGTTCATCCATAAACTAGGCCAGCTGAGAGTGGTGGGGCACTTGGGGCTGTACATTAAACAGACAGCCATTGGCACTAACCTGTTCCCTGGCACATTGTAGGATACCTCTGAGGCCCTGATCCAGCCAAACTTTATTAGTCTTTTGACCAGTGGGTGCTATTCCCCACCCATACAACCAAAAGGCATAATCTCCTTTCAGACTACGGTGCCTGCCTTGCTTGTGCAGGTCAGACTTATGCTAACAGGTGGCTATAAATCAGAACCATCGCTTTCGCTCTGACTGTTAGATTCTGCACGCCAGGGATGTACATAAGTCGAAACAGACCAAGAGCTATACATTGAGCTGAGTACTGCCGTGCTGGTATTTTTTTCCCTCCTACTACGTATGGCTTAAATTAAGGCACCCTGTGTGGAGCAGATTTCTAACTGTGACTCTGTCATCTGTTTAGTATTTGGCATGTCCCACAAGGCAGTTGTGGTTATTCACAAGTCTATTAATTAAGAAGAGATCTGGTAGAGGGCCTACTAAGTGGGCTGACGGACTTCATATTAAAAGATACACTGGAAGGTGTGCATTCAAACACTGGGTGCTCTGTCTGCAGGCTTCTTGTCTACATGGGTAATTGTTGGAAGGCAGCTTTGGTGGGGGGCGGGGCAGGGGCTAGGACATGCTTTTTTAAAATGTAGGCCCAAGAAGTTTTATAATAGAAACCGAAGCATTGCTGTCTAGGGACTGAAACCACAGCAAGGACTCCACTTAAAAGCTAGGTTTTCAGAGGCCGGAGAGATGGCTCAGTGGTAAAGGATTTTGTAAGCATAAATTCAGATCCTCAGCACCCATGTGAAAAGCTGGGTACACTTGTAACCCCAAAATGAGAAATGGGAGTGGGGACTGGAAATACCCACATTATCATGAACCCCAGCTTCAACCGAGCAGAAAAATACAAAGGGACTTGAAGATTTGAGTGAAAGAATAGACCATATTTAATCCACTATAACTTGGGTCGAGGTGGAGACTGAGACTGTCTTCCTACTCCTGAGTAATTTATGGTAAAAGCATTGCTCATGTCAAAATATTTATTCTCAA
This sequence comes from Mus minutoides, assembly GCA_902729485.2. Classification (NCBI taxonomy): domain Eukaryota; kingdom Metazoa; phylum Chordata; class Mammalia; order Rodentia; family Muridae; genus Mus; species Mus minutoides. The sequence goes on from LR750047.1 coordinate 974,039, forward strand.
ACTTCATGTTTTCAGATCTATGAAAAAAAAAAGTCTTATCCTTGAGAGACTATGTGGTTCATTTGCAAACGTATTCTGCATTTGTAATGTTTCTTATCGGTGAGAAGGACCCAGGAAGCACCTTAACTGGGGGGTCAGGGGACGCATATATCTTGGCTCATGGTTTGAGGGGATGTGTCATCACAACAGTGAGCAGTGGGCCCCATCTCCTCACAGCAATGCTAGCACAAGGCAAAGAGACCACTCTCCTCAGAACACGTTTCCTGCTCACTTTCTTATCTTAGTTTATTATTATGAGTATTATTTAAATATTTTCATACAATATTTGTATCATATTCTTTCCTCTACACAAGTTACCCCCAAAAATAAAATAAAATAAAATACAAAATTAAAACAACTTAATTCAACCAACCAACTAAACAAACAAACCAACAGACAAAGCACACAAAAGCACACAATCTGTTTTGTGTTGGCCAACTATTCCCGAACACTGGGACCGTTGTGTTGTGTGATCGATATGCCCGTGGACACTTTACTGGGGGAAACTGATTATCCCTTTGCCAGGAGGTATCACTCTCAAATAATATCTTGGGTAGGAGGGGGCTCTGAAACTACTCCCACATTTTTGTAATGGGGCTTGTGTGGTTTGCACTTGTACAGTTCTTGGCCATACTGTCACAGTTTCAGGGTAGAGCTCATATACATATTAGCCCTGTTGAATCTAAAAGATGCTGTTTCTTGGAGTCATCTACTACCTTGGGCTCTTATCATATCTTTGTCTTTCCTCTACATAATCTGAGTTTTGCGAGGAGAGGTTTGATAAAGCCATGCCATTTACTGCTGGATGCTCCCATGTATATTTTCCTCTGCACATTTTCCAACTGTGGGTCTCTGTGTTAAGCAGAGACACTAAGACTAACAATCAATGAAGAGTACCTCAAGAGGCCAAAGGACATCATTGCTCAAACAAACTAGCAGTCCACAGAATGGGAAAAGTCTACATAAATTATACATCTGGCAGATTAGTATCTAGAATATACAAAGAACAAAATAAACCTGCTTGTCAAGAAAACAACCCAATTAAAAATGGGGTTTCCAAAAGTTCTCAAAAGATGAAACACAATGGCTGATAAACATTTAAAGAAATGCTCAACAGTCTTAGGCATTAGGGAAATGCAAATCAAAACAACTTTGAGATTTCATCTTACCTGAGTCAGAATGGTCAATATTAATAAAACAAATGACAGTTCATCCTGACAAGGATGTAAGGAAGGGGAACATCCATCCATGGTTGGTGGTAGTACAAATGTGTGCAGCCACTATGGAAATCAGTGTAGCTGTTCCTCAGGAAGCTGGATGGAGATCTACCTCAAGATCCAGCTATACCACTCTTGGGCATACACTCAAAGGCCTTTACATCCTACTGTAGAGAAATTAGCCATCCATGTTCATTGTTACTCTATACATAATACTCATAAACTTGAAACAACATAGATATCCATCAGCTGATGAATGGATAAAAAAAACTGGTACATTTACATAGCAATATTACTTAGCTGTTTAAAAATGAAATTATGAAATTCGCAGGTAAATGGATATAGAAACAATCATCTTGAGTGGAGCAACACAAAATGAGAAACACAAAAATCGCATATTTGTCTTCTGTGTGGATCTTTGAAAGCTTTAGATATGTGACTTTTTTTTATTATCCAAATAACCCTAGGGGTTAGGTAGTTAGTAAGGGACCAGGGGTAGGAGAGGTCTTCCAAGAAAGGGGAAATAAAATACGGTGTTATAAAGATATTAAGGGCAAACTAGATTTTGAAGATTATATAGGGAAGAGAACAAAAGGACAGAGCAAAGAAGAAAATATGAAGGACAACCAACACTAAACACTATTTAAAAGTCATATGGAGATCTACTACTGCAAAAACTTCCCTAAATATATACATGTGTGACTGGAATTTAAATGAGTCACTATATAGTAAGGGATAGAATACCCAACTAGACATCTTATACCACCAAGTAAAGCCTCCAGTGCCAGAAATAGGTTATGTCTCATTGAGCCATTGCCCAAAATAATTCCCTCTATCCTTCAAACATTACAGGATAGTGCCAAGGCTATTTGTTATCCTACTTAACGTGATGGAAAGGGTGTACTGCTGAAGACTCCATTGAACATGCCCTATTGAACATGGAGAAACTGGGCTGGTACTCAACTAGAAGATTTACCCTACTGACTATTCGTGGCGCTAGAATGTACTATGCATGCTACCAGAGGAAAAGGTATCATCTGAATCACCCATTTGCAAACACTCAGACTTACAACAGACACTGTCTGTAAGATGTAATGGTTCAATAGCAGCACATATGTTTTTGGAGAAACAAAATAATTTTTAAACTTGATTTAAGGCCTAGTCCATGAAATGGAACCCATACCTGACATTACCAAAGTGGCCAAGAACTTGAGAGTGGATTGGCCATGGGCCCTAAAGGAAAAGTCAGCCATTAATTTTTGCTAAATGAACATATCAATAAAGTCAATCCAATGGCTGCTGCTATACTCACACATCAGTGGCTCACTTGACCCTCACCAGAGACGATTATTCTTTCAGAGGATGGCAATTCTTGTTCCCTCTTAATAACTGCCTAACAACATGGAACCCATTTTCATGTTGGCGACACGACAGCTAAGGTTCTGGGGTAAATTGCTGGGGTCAAAGTTCCAGGGCCAACAAACAATTAGAAGTACAATTTGTCCCATTGTTTCTTCCACTTCTTTCCGTCTTTGCCCTCCCTTCCTCTTTCCTTCTCTGTTTTCCCTTCCTCTTCTTGACTTTTTTTTCTCATTTCCCCCTCTTTCCATGCCACTATTTTTCTTTCCAGGATGTGATATGACTATATAGTCCCTTAATGTACATATAAAGGAATGAGTGACACTATTCTGGTGTCGGTAGGCTCATGGTAGTCAGTACCTGACAGATAGTACCACATGACTTGGATCTCCACCCAGCTGTCCTATTTAGATCATTTGGATATGAATCTGGGCATGTTCCCTAAATTCTTATGCTCTGGGAGTCTGGTCCTCAGTGCAGAGCTATTCGGATATGATAGAACTATAAGAATTTGTGACTCTCACTAAAGTAGAATTGAATGGAGAACTACCCTCTAAGTGGACTAAATGCTGATCTTTGAGTGGATTAGTTTTCTGGAGGGATAATATTGTAAGAGAATGGTCCTGGTCCCTTCCCAATCTCTAACCTCTACTTTTGTCCTGTGACCTCTCTTTATCATGGGCTCTCACTACACACCACCAGTTGTCATTAGGCCCTCACTAGAACCAAGTTGAGGCTAGTGCTGTGTTTTTAAAACTACAAATCTGTGGATAAAGTTATTTTCTTTATAAAGTGCTCAGCCTCAAGTATTTTGTTATAGCAGTCTGAAATGTACAATGCATGGTCTTGAGAAAAAATGTTAAAAACAAAGAAAATGCCATCTTCTCCATCTCTAAACGAAGCCTTGTAATTGTATGCTCCTGCCTCACAGGCCGAGAATATGGTCTACTGAGCTTTTTATGTAAATCTTTCAGAACACCTTTTGACACTCCTTCAGGTCTGTGTGCACAGCCTCATGCATCATGCACATGTTCTTGGTGAAATTGACTTGCACATACAATGGCAGAGCTGGAAACAGCTGCCTTACAAAGTCATGGAAAGCTAAGGGTTTGGTTGATGTGATAAATGCTGTTGAAAAAATATTCATACTGAGCTTGCTCTAAGTTGGTGCTATGTACATTGGTGAAAACACTATAGAAAGCAGTATGGAGGTATCTCATTAAACTAAGAATAGAACTTGTACATGATCCTCCTAGTGTATATATCCACTCCTAGGGATATACTAAAAAACAAACAAAAACAAAAAACAAAACAAAACAAAAAACCTATATAACTTCACATCCACACTTATTGCTACTCTATTCACAAACCAAGAGAAAGATCAGTTTAGAAGTACATAAACAAGTGAGTGTATAAATCAGATGACTATCTATCCCTAAATAATCACATCAGTTAACTGATGATGGAGAGGGCAGAGCTGCATTTGGGCGTGTAGAAAGTATCCTCTCACCAGCCTCTGGTGAATACACACCCTCAATGGTGCAGCCTGCCAGATCCAGGGCTAACTGTTCCAAATAAATGCAACTGAGGCCCTGAGTCACACAGAGAAATTCAGGTGAGTTGTTTCTTGGGCCATTCTATAGTACACTGGAGCAGGCGTTAAGGCAGTTTTCTTCAATGAAGTGCTCTCAGAGTTTTAACATCCTTGCTTTCTTCAAGCTGCAGCCTTTCTCTTCAGTATTCCCTACTTTTAAAGACTGCTAAAGAAAGCCAATATCACCTTCTCTACTAGCTAACTCTTCTCTGCTTCCAAATGGGTCTCTTTCCAACTTAGACATATTTTTATACTTCCTGAAATAATTGATTCTTTTTAATTAATCTCAAGAGTCATCTCCATTCTGACTGCCTTATGTTGATAATACTTTAAAATGCACTAATTTGTACATTTAGTCATGACTATAAAATCCTCCAGTTATAATGAGAGCACGCACACACACATACACACACAGTTACTTTATATGCAGTACCTTCTGGAAAATGCTTCTCCCAGACTCCATCTGAACCCTGCCCTCCCACATCAAAGCATGTTAGAAAGGCAAGCATCTTAGGACCCCATATTTTTCATCTCTGTCCAGAGACAGATGTACAGACAGAGTGTTTAAATGCTGGCACTTTTTATACAGATCATTTGCATAAAAATGGTCATAAAACTTACTTTATTATATATAGGAAAGAAAAAAATCCCATTAAGTTTTTTAAAGGCTTATATATTGAAAACACATTTCTAGGCCTTATCATTCAAACAAGAGACTTCACTTTACTGTGAAAAAAATTGCAAAGTCCACAAACAGGTGCAATCAACCAATTCTCTAGATATGCATTTGATAATTACATATGCTTGTAAGTGAATTGTAAAAACATCTATTAAAATGGCTTTAATAATGCCATTGTGAAGACTAATTTGTGGAGTCTGTCTTCCTCATTGTCCCTGTGACTCATACAAAGAAAGTCATGCGAGTCTTAGAGGCTACAGTTGAAGCCCTGTCCATATCATGGGAGGATCTGAGCCTTTAGTCATCCTTCTTCAAAGTCCGTGGAAGACTGTGTTCCTAGTAGGATGGGGTTTTCTGCAGAGCCACTCCCATTAACATGAAAGGAATTACAGGAAGCACTGAAGGGGAAAGAAAGAGGCATTTCAAAATAACATCCTTCTTGTAGACAGGCCATGAGGGCTGGGTCTTATTGTGTATATTCATTAGCAAATGCAGTTGGAACTGGTCACTAGAGCTTTGGATTAAGGACTAAATAGAATTCATTCTCAGGAACGATGGCGAGTGCCAGGGATTTTTCTCACCTCCCAAAATAAGATAATCCTGTGGACTAAGAAATAATGAACAAGACTGAAAACCTGGTAGGCAGCATGAGGAGCCTTCCCTTAGTCTGAAACAAAGGTGTTCACTAAGGATGGATTCAAAATGGCCATTTTCTAAAACAACTTTCCTATTTAATTATGGAGGTGGGTACATGGCCATTTGGAGTTGGGAATGCACATGGGTAAAATAACAATGGGGAAGAGATAGAGAGTCTTCCCAGAAGAGGGAACCTCAGTGGAGAAAATGCCTCCATAAGATTAAGGCTCAGGGAAAACCTGTGAGGCATTTTCTTAATTAATGATTGATGGGGAAGGGCCCAGTCCTCTGTGGGTGGAGCCACCACTGGGTTCCTTAAGAAGGCAGGGTGAGCAAGCCATGAGAAGCAAGACAATAAGCAGCACCTCCCTATGGCACCTCTGTATCTGCTCCTGCCTCCAGGTTCCTGCCCTGTTTTGAGTTCCTGTGCTGATTTACTTCAGTGCTGGGCTACAGTATGAAGTGTAAGCCAACCGAACCCTTTCCTCCCCACAGCAATAGAAAAATCTATCCAAGAAAGTGTCTTTAACTCCTAAAGAGCCACCATCTAAATTTATCTTTCAAAGAGACCCAGGGCATTGCTAACATAGGAAACACAGATTCCTTTTAAAACCTAGTCACCTCAAATGATATTTTGAACTTGCTGGGAAAGTTCCCACTGTGTTGTTCTTATACCAGAGATAATGTCGGCACATAGTGCCTGGATCTTGATCAGGTATGGAGGAGCTGTTTAACACTGCCTGAACGGGCAACTTGTTTCAGGTTTAACTTTTCCTCTGGTGGCTATATCCAGAAATGCTTGGTAGTTTAAACTATTCATCTCTGTGCTAGCTTTATGTTGCTGTGACAAACTGTCCAAGAGAAACAACTTACAAAGAAGCCTGAAACAGAACTTTTAGACAAAGGTAACCCTCTGACCAGAGTCTGCCCCACTTAGCTAGAATCTCTATCACTTTAGGATTCTATGTCCAGGTGTGGCTTCCAGTCTCAGGCTTTGATAAGTAGCAGGTTCCCCTCCCTCCTTTCTCAGCGTGGACTTAACTTCAGCAACAGTCTCAAATAAATTCCTAGACATTGCCCTGCCCCTCAGATGTACAAAGATCTGTAGCTAACATGGGTGGAGCACTCACCATCTTGAGATGTGATAACAGGTAGAGCTGACCTTCTATGTTAATGAACTCACTGTGAAGCTTCAGGGATAGACAGAGCCTCCTGCTGGGAATGAAAGACCTCGCACTGCAGAGGAGTCCCACTTGGGAATGGAGGGCTTCTTTCCACCCATAATGCAGCCGTTTGTAAACCCAGTGTTCACACACATATCAGTATTACTTTCATACTTCATTGTGATGAACCACCACATGAAAACCTCTGTGATTTTAATAAAATTTGTGCAAGTGATATATAAAAAAAGTACAAGCAAACCATGAGTAGCAGAGCTTAGCTATTCAGTGGAGACTTCTCCAAAGACCTTTGCTCACTACTAGGGCTAGGATGATGTGTTAGAGTTGTCTAAGAAGAAGATCCTTTGTAACAAATGTAACCTCAGCTCTCCAAGATATTTAAGTCTGGGAACACTTAAAGTCTATCTCGCATTACTTAGGTTGACAGAATTTCTCGTTTTATGCAATTTCACTTTAAGAGAGGTTGCTCAGAGCACTGTGGAGGGGAGTCCTGGCCTGTGTATTCTGGGTGGAGAGTTCAGATTTATTTCTCTATTTATTCTCTATTTATTTCACCACAACCCTGCTTTGAAGTAGTGTAAGTCACCAACCACTTCCTTCCTGCCCTTGGTGTCAAAATCTGGTGCCGAATTCTCTCTCCATGGCTTCATTAATAGGAAAGAGATCTTCCATCAAGTCCCCATTAAAAAAATTTATTAACTGCATGCAGGGTTTTTACAAACTTTTTATTGACTCTTTATGAATTTCACATCATACACCCCAACCCCACTTCTCTCCCCCTACCCTGGTATCTGCTCTCCACCCTTGCAACTCCTCCCTCCCAATAGAGAAAAAAAAATCTTGTTGTGGAAGCTGTAGTGTGTCCCAGTATGTCCCACGGTGAAGCTGTAGTGTGTCCCAGTATGTCCCACAGTTTATACCCCTCTGTCCACACATTTTGCTTGCAAATGTTCATTGCAATGACTTGAAGATCTGGTATGAGTCCTCTGGCTTCTACTACTCTATCAATACTAGAACATCACTGGGACTCTTCTTAGATACCCTGTTGTTGCCCCCTGTGTTATGGAGATGCTATAGTTTGGGGTCTGTAGGACTGGCTCCTTCACGCACTCCAGCAGTTAAATGATGGGGCAGATGTTGGGGTGGACTGATTCATAGCCCTGGATCTGGGCCTGAGAGGTATCTGAGCTGATCAGCCAGCCCACTGGCTCTCCTGCTCTTACATGCTCTGGCCAGTTCATGAACAACCCCCACATCCAGGGTGATCTCTACTCTGCTGCACAGGTGATGTGTAGTGCCCACTCTCTAGGATGCTGCAGTAGGTGAGGAGCAGCACCAGGTCTCCTGCTCTGATGACCTCAGGGCCAGCTCTCCTGCCTGTCTTAAGAGACAAGGGGTGGTAGGGAGAGGTTATCTATTCCTTGCCTATGTTACCACATAAGAGACAAGTAGCAGGGCCCCATACTCAGGTCTTTGAGGCCTGCTCACCTTGCTCAACCTGCCACTAGGGTCAGTTCTATTGTGCCGCCCAGGTAAGGTGCAGAGTGCTACTACTGGTAAGGGGCAGGGTCAATTTTCCTGCTCCCATGACCCCAGGGCCAGGTCTCCCATGTGCTCCCTTGTGCATTATAGCACTTGGCAGGGGTGGTTTCAGGCATGTTCTGCCCTGCCCCTGCCACAGACCAGTAGAATGGTGGTCAGCTTAAGCTAGATCCCTGTCTAGGCCCCATGGTTCCAGTCTGGTGATCATCTCGGGCTTGTCCCTAACCTGCCTGAGTGGCCCCTTGTGAAGGTCATCTGTCTCGGCTCACTCCTGTCCAGGACCTGCAGTCCCAGGTGGAATTCTAGTCTCTGGCTGGCTCTCTGCCCTGGGAGCCCATCCAAGCCTGCACAGCACCATACTGGAGGTTATCTCAGGCTAGCTCCCTATCCTAGATCCCTGGCTCTGGTCTGGTTGTTGTCTGTGGGTCAAATAGTAGGGTCCCACACCCAGCTCAGGGTTCTGGCCGCTGGGCAAGGCTTGACACGGGGAGTTTGAGTGTGCGCACCCCCATGGAACTGCCAGGCAGGCGTTGGGCTGTGAGAAGCCACAGGATCCCGCTCTGGGGGTGAAAAGGGTGCAGTCTGGGGTTCCCACAGACCTGCCTAAGGACTCCCAGGCACCACAGACGCTGCTGGGTACCATGGAAAAGCCGGTTCTGGGGTCCCTGAGCCACACGGAAGCCAGGGAAACCAAAGTCTCAGTTTTGGACACCTCAGACGCCACTGGATGTCACGGAAGAGCTGAGGACAGAGTGTGGACCCTCGGGCTGACTCTGGACTGGAGACCGAAGGGAAAGGAGCAAGGAGGAGGGAGTTCTGGTTGGGTCTGGCAGTGAGGAGAGTCTTAGGCTTGCTCTGTGGCTAGCTTGGCGTGTGGGTTGGCTTGGTTGGTTGGCAGCCATGGCTGGAGTGCTGGGAGGGATCCTGACGGGAGGTTAGCGTAGAGGGAGACCTGCCCTATTGCTTCAGCACGATGGATCCCGATGAGAAGAGGCAGTCCATGTTTTTAAGGTGTTTATTGTGGAAAAGCAGAGAGAGGGAGAAGAGTAGAGAAGTAGAAGCCAGCTATGGCCATGTGGAAAGAGGGGAGAAGGGAATAGGGAGAGGGGGAACAAGAGGGCAAGAGAGAAGCAAGAGAGTAAGAAAGCAAGAGAGGGAGGAAGGGGCAAACAGCTCCTTTTATAGTGGGCCCAGCCTACCTGGCTGTTGCCAGGTTACTGTGGGGAGGAGCATACCTGGCTGTTGCCAGGTAACTGTGGGAGGCAGAGTCCAAACAGAATACCAAGATCTTGGAGTATTGCCTATGTGACTGATGGCCACACACCTCTCTGCAGGGAGAGGGGGATCTGTGGAAGGTTGTGGCTGCAACAGGAGCCAGGGGCCCAGGAAGTGTAGCCAAACACCTGCCATCCCATGCAGGTGGAAGTCACCGCCCACTAGGTCCCCAGGGTTCAAGGCCTGTGCTTGTCTGGGGAACAGGTTGTCTGTGCACAGCTTACCGCCCCACAGTTGTCTGAGGCTTGCTACTTTCAGGGAGTATTAGACTACTAATCATTCAGATGTTCATGCACCAGAACACTGAGCTTAGACCTAACTTCTTTCCTCTCTGCCACCCTACTGACACACATGTGACACAGCAGCCACACCTGGAACACCTCTAGGGGCAGGTACATGCAGTTTTGTCTTGGCACCGTTATGGTCAGAATTTATAAGAATCTGATCCGGGCACCTGAGAGTTTAGGTTGAAAGTGATAGGAAAGGAAAGAGTCAGTCATGCATACATTAAGTATACACATAGGAACTAAAGAAAAGCTGAGAAGCAGATAAGGCTTTATAGGCAAAGTTGGCTCTTGTGTGCCCTACCAGCCTTCTTCGTCTCTTTTTTCCTCTAATCTGCCTTTCTTACTTATCTACTTGTCCTTTTCAATCCATCCATCATCATACCCACCCAGTCACCCACCCACTTATCCATCCATCCATCCATCTATCCATCTGCCATGGACCGGGCCTAGTTGGCCCCCCTCAATCTGTGGGAATCAGGGGTTCGGACAGATGGACATGGAGTCAGCGGAAGTGGAGTAACAAAAAGACACAACACAAGAGAGTGTGGATCTGAAAGCAATTTGTCAAACTGAGCATCAGACTTTTTATAGAGAAGAAAATAGAGAAGTTAGGTGACACACTGGCAAGATACAAAGAGGTTACTAGAGGTTATTGGATTCTTACACAAAACAGAGGAATGCAAATGCAGAAGAACTGGGATAAAATTCAATGTTAACAACTGGGATCAAAAACAACTCCACCTAGGGTCAGCTTAAACTTAGAAGCCAGAGGCAAGGGCTTCGTGCCCTTGTCATAGTCCACCTTCCCCCTAGGCCATTGTAAATACTTGTATATGGGTGTAACTCAACTAGCTATAGTTCTACGTATTTACTCTGGTTCCTCCTCAGGTCACAAACTTCCTTCTTCCTAGATAATGGTAAATTCCTGTTTACTTAGCTATCCATGCCCAAGGTTAGATCAAGGACTGCTTAGAATCTAACTTACCACGCCCAAGCTTTTCAGCCTGTCAGGCAGGTCACTACTGGAGTGGATGTAGCATCTATCCATCCATCCATTCATCCATCCATCCATCCATCCATCCATCCATCCATCCATCCATCCATCCATCCATCCATCCATTAATGCATGCATCCATATAAGTAGGTCTACAGAACAGAAAAAAAACTAAGTATCATACATAGCAAGTCTTCCCACAGCCTCTGGACTTGTTGATCTGATTTTGATACATCCTGATTTGTATGGCTTAAGTATCTATCTGTAACAATAACTGGTTGAATTGTTTAACAAGGTGTTGTTGATGAATTCACATCAGAGAATTAGATCTTGCCAAGGGGGAAAAAAACTAGCATAGCTATATTTGTGGGTATCCTTAGAGGGTTTCCATATTAATGTTAATTCATTTGGGCTCACAAAACAAGTTGCAAATCCCTGAGCCACATTTAGTTAAGGAATTAGACCTTCTGGTTTGATAAAAGCTAAGCTTCTTGGGTGTTCTTATGGCTGCATAATCTTTTGTTTTTCTCCCCCACTGAAGAAGCATTTCTGTTTTGTTTCAAAGCTGTTACCAGAGAGTCCTTGGAGATGATCTTCAATTTTTTTCAAGCTCCCTCGAATTTCATACCTTTATCAATAGTTTACTTGTGGAAATGACTCTTCCCTCTCACACATGTAAGTAAATGCCGAATACCAATTATGTACAGGCAGATGGCAGTCTCAGAGGGTTTTCTGGGTCTGCACTCTGTCTGCTGTGAGCACTGGCTGTCAGTGTTTTCTAGGAGGCAAAAGAAGGATTATGTTTCTTTGTTCTCAGTTTACTTTCTGATCCCAAGAGTCGCTTTCTAACAGTAGCTGAGTTCATGAGGAATCACTGTCAGATGGAAACTAAATACTGCTCAACAGTCCCATGATACCAGAGGCTCGCAAGGTCACTCACTGTTTATGCCTTCATTCTCTGGATTGCATGTATAAAACATAGCCAATTTATGCATACTTCTTCTGTTTAAGAACTGTCTTTCAGAGTTCATGCTATATCTTAGGTTTGGAATGTTCCCCAAAGGCCCATATGCATTAGTTTTGACTCTCCTATTTGGGCTACTAAGAGGTGGTGGAAACTTTGCCAGGTCCTATGGAAAGTCTCTAGATCACTGGGTTCATTCTACTGGAGGGGATTGTGGGACCTTTGTGTCTTCCACTTTCTTCTTCCTGTACCCTCGTAAGCAGAGAAGCTTTGCTGACATGGGTGCTTCAAATGGGTCCCAGACAGTGCCTGGCAAACACAGAAGTGGATGCTCACAGTCAGCTATTAGATGGAACACAGGGTTCCCAATAGAGGAGCTAGATAAAGTACCCAAGGATCTGAAGGGGTCTCCAACCCTATAGGTGGAAGAACATTATGAACTAACCAGTACCCCCAGAGCTCACATCTCTAGCTGTGTATGTTGCAGAAGATGGTCTAGTTGGCCATCATTGGGAAGAGAGGTCCCTTGGTCATGCAAACCTTATATGCCCCAGTACAGGGGGACGCCAGGGCCAAGATGTGGCAGTGGGTAGGTAGGGGAGCCAGGCGGGGCATGGGGGAGGGTATAGGGGACTTTCGGGATAGCATTTGAAATGTAAATGAAGAAAATATCTAATAAAAATTGGAAAAAATAAAATAATATAAAAAAAACAAAAAACAAAACAAAAAACAAAACACAACAAATGGGTCCCAGAACAGTAGAGCCAACAGTCTCAGACTAAACCTTCATAACTGAGATTGAAAGTAAAGCTTTGTTTACATAAAGGGTTGTTTATGTATCAGGTGTGTGTTAGAGCAACACATAGCTATACCTAGCTAAGAACACATAGTTCTTAGTTCAGCAGAATGCCCAGCTCTGGGAACTGCCTCCTCTTGGCCTGAATCCTTTGCTCTGCTTTTAATACGCACACTCAGTGTCTCAATGGGTTTCTGCACTGCACCCAGGCTATGGCCTGCAGCTGTCCATGGTCATGTGGCTCCCAGCTAGGATCCTTTTCTGTCACCTTTATATTGTCTAGGGACTATTTCCTGTGGACACAAATCCTTTGAGATGAAATACACAACAATACAACAGACAAGACCATCCTGGATAAACTTTTCATTATCTGGGGCAGCGGTGGGGGGTTACATGCTGGACTTAAATGGTCATAATGCAAATTATTCTAGGTGTTTTCTATGTGATCACTTCATTTGGTCTGAGATGTTTGTGAGAAAGCTCTTATTGACTAATGCAGGAAAAGTTGAAAGATATAATCAGTCCTCAATAAGGAATCATATGGCTTCAGTTTCCTCTATTGGAAAATTGACAGCTGAAAATGGAACAAAGTTAAATAAGTAAATGATGATAAATGAGCGATTCCATGGTCAAAGGAAGAGAAAGAATGTACGACCCAGAAGACAGGGAAAAGAACACTAAAATGCTGCCCTTTGGCAGTCATAAACTCACAGCTGTCGTAGCTGTCTGCAGTGGGCCTTGCAGAAGACTGGACCTGCTAAAGCCAGTCATAAATCAGAGAGGAACTCATGGGGACCTATCCCTCTCTGCTAAACTATGGGTTGCTGAAGATTTTAAGGGAGGAGGAATCTCGTCAGATGTGGGTCCAGTGGTACGGCCACCAGACTCCATCGGGTAGCTCCATGCTTATTGGTCACACAGATGGCCCTGGTTAAACTCAGTAGGTCATGAAACAAAACGAAAAGTCACAAACAAGGAAAGAGACCTATAGCAAGGAGCAGGAATTGGCAACAGTACGATGGAGGTCCAACAGGGAGGTGGATGGGAGCAGATGTGTGTATTATACAAATGTATGTATAAAATGGATACAATTATCCAAGAAATTATAGTCACAAAAACCCCCCCAAACACTTGGCACCCCGGAACTTGGAAAATCTTCTGAGCATTATGAAGTGGGGCAAATTTCTGAAACTTATCAGACCTCTCTTCCCATATGGTAGTGGACATGACATCACTTTGTGCATGTTAATGAGGCAAACTGTACAAAGAAACACTTTAGTGCTATTTAGCAAGAGGGACATACTCTATGTTTTATCATTTGTTAAAGCACGCAGTTAAACTGTTCTTTGGGATTGGTCACGATCTGCATGCAAATTCATTTATTTATTATTATATTTAATGTATGATTTTGAAAGTAGTTGTTTGCCTTACCAAGTCTGGGTTAACTAGGCTAATGGTTTATTTAAAAAATGTTTGTTTACCCATTTAAGAATTCAGAATGAATTTAAGTGGTTTCAGTTAGGAATAAATCAATGCTAAATCATTGATTTATTGGTCAATGCTAAAATCTTATCCTAGTCTATGTGGTTGGAGACTGAGAGACACTGAGGTGTGTTCATTTGTGAGAACAGAGAAGAAAAGGGGAGCTTATTCAGAACCTTTCCCAAGACCAGAGATAGAGTTGGAAAAAGCATGTCTGCCTGAAGCTATGGACTAGGAAAGGTTCTGACAGTTCAATTCTCTTTGTGTGAATCCTGCCATTTAAAGGAGGAAAGTTCTAACTAGTTGATGTTTGAGACTAGGCAGGGCCTGGGTGTCAAAGCTAGCTAGCTGTCATAACAGGTCATGGTTAGTTTGACTATATTTAGTCTCATTTTTTCCTCCACAGGAGTCAACTATTTCCTGTTTTAATTTTTATGTAGATCTATAATTATTTATTTATGTATGTATCTGTACATGTTTGTATGTGTCATATGCATGTGCTCGCAGGCATCCAGGAAGTCCAGGAGAAGATGTCAGATTCCCTGGAGGTGCACTAATTGGTGATTGTAAGCAGATGTTGGTGCTGGGAACAAGATTCTGGTTCTCTGCAGCAGCAGCAAGTGCTCTTAATCACTGATCCTTCTCCCCAGCTTTTATTTTCTCCTCCTCCTCCTCCTCCTCCTCCTCCTCCTCCTCCTCCTTTTCTCTCTCTCCTTCTTTTAGGGGTGGCTTTTCTAGACAGAACTTTTTTTTGTGTAGCTTTGGCTGTCCTGGAACTTGGCCTGTAGACCAGGCTGGCCTCAACTCACAGAGATTTGCCTGCCTCTGGCTCCCAGATGCTGGGATTAAGGTCATGTGCCACCACAGCCACTCTGCTCCTATGATTTTCTTTAATAATGCTATAAAGGATGCCTTCCAGAGCCAGCCTGCATTTTGGAAGTTATCAGATAGGAATCTATTATCTTTCTGGTGTCTCAATAATAAACTTATATGCTCCTTCTAAAATTACCTGAGAAAGTGTGACTGTATTGTGTTCAAATACTAACAAAAGGATAATAAACAATATGGCTTTAGACACAAGGGTCATTTCCTGTTTCACACCCTTAGCACAATACATAATAGCTATTTAAATATCAACATTGAAACTTTTGGTTTTATAAAGTAACTGTAAGATAGGTACTCAATTCTTTTACTCAAGTGATTTGTTAATTTAAAAAAGGTTTCTGGGTAAATATACCAAATTTTTTGTATCCATTCCTCTGTTGAGGGACATCTGGGTTCTTTCCAGTTTCTGGCTATTATGAATAAGGCTGCTATGAACATAGTGGAGCATGTGTCCTTGTTACCAGATGGAATATCTGTATTGGTATATTTACACAATGGAGTACTACTCAGCTATTAAAAACAATAAATATATGAAATTCCTAGGCAATTGGATGGATCTGGAGGCCATCATCCTGAGTGAAGTAACCCATTCACAAAAGAACTCACATAACATGTACTCACTGATATGTGGATATTAGCCCAGAAACCTAGACTACCCAAGATACAATTTACTAAACACATGATACTCAAGAAGAAGGAGGATCAAAATGTGGACACGGCACCCCTTCCTAGAATTAAGAACAAAGCACACATTGAAAGAGTTAAAGGGAGCATTTGTGCAGCTCAATCCAAAGGATGGACCCAACGACTGCGGCTGCCAGGGATCCATCCCACAATCAGCCACCAAACATATAGACACTATAGCATATGCCAACAAGATGGTGCTGAAAGGGCCCGGATATAGTGGTCTCGGGGGGAAAATATACCAACGCCTGGCAAACATGGAGGTGGAAGCTCACGGTCAGCTATTAGATGGAACACAGGGTTCCCAAGGAAGAAGGAGCTAGAGAAAGTACCCAAGGAGCTGAAGGGGTCTTCAACCCTATAGGTGGAAGAATAACCATGAACTAACTAGTACCCACTGGGCTCGTGTCTCTAGCTGCATATATAGAAGAGGATGGCCTAGTTGNTAGTTGGCCATCAATGGGAAGAGAGGCCCCTTGGTTATGCAGACTTTATATGCCCCAATACAGGGGAACGCCGGGGCCAAGGGGTGGGAGAGGGTGGGTAGGGGAGCAGGGCCGGGAGGGGGGAGGATATAGGGAACTTTCTGGATAACACTTGAAATGTAAATGAAGAAAATATCTAATAAAAGTTGAAAAAAAAAGGTTTCTGGGGTTTGAAAGATGTCTCAGTAGCTATGAACATTGAGTTTGTGCCTCAGCACCCAGAAGAAAGCCTAGAACTCCAACTCAGGAATACCATGCAATCCTGTGTCCTCTGTGAGGCATAGGTGTGCATATCTACCCAGGCAAGCAAATACACACACATGCACGTGCGCGCATGAGTGTGACACACACTCACACACGTGCACACACACTCACTGAGACACACTTATGCATAAATAAATAAAATCAATCTTTAATAAAATGCTTTTTTAAATTTATTTATTTATTTATTTATTTATTTATTTATTTATTTATTTATTTTTGAGACAGGGTTTCTCTGTATAGCCCTGGCTGTCCTGGAACTCACTCTGTAGACCAGGCTGGCCTCAAACTCAGAAATCCACCTGCCTCTGCCTTCTGAGTGCTGGGATTAAAGGTGTGTGCCACCATGCCCAGCTCCTTTTATTCTTTATACAACCAGCTTTAAAATTCAGTTTTTAGTGGCAGGATAAAAATACCTTTACAAATTCAATTTTTTTTTTCACTAATGTAGGATCCTGTCTGGATGTAGGATTTCGGTTCCATTCCTTTTCATTTCTGCCCTAAGAAGAAGGTAGATTTTTTTATTCCTATTTTATAGATGAAAAAGCTCTGTATAATTTACTTGAGGTCACACAGTTAAATGTAGAGTAGCCAGGGCCACACCCCTACCTTCAGTTCCAACATCCTCCTGTTACAACCCAGAGGGAAAGAGAAGGGAAGCTACTGAAGATGTTTCCTTTAGCCACTCCCTAGGACACCTCAGGAATAGCTCGATGTCTAGGTGCAATTAAAATTCTTCTAAACAGTACAGAGACCGGCCTCTTACAGCTTAATGCCTTTAAGGGCTGTATCATCTGGAAGACTAAGGTCTGGTGCTTCTGTGGACATTTTGGCCATGCTTAACACACTTGGGGCACTGAATTACGTGTTTCCGTGTTTCCGTGTTTCCGTGTTTCCGTGTTTCCGTGTTTCCGTGTTTCCGTGTTTCCGTGTCACAGGAAGAGGTTTGTTTTGGAGGAGTCCGGGAGCAGTTCCTTTTAACAACTCAGGATTAGAGTGTGGTAATTTATGCTTTGGTGCTTAGAAGGTTTATTTTCTGTTCTGGTTTAGTCCCTTTTACAGCTTGCCACCTGAGAGTTTTGGAGAGCTCCAAGTATGCCTCAAAGGATGGCTCTGGCACCAGCTTAACAGAAGTTATGCTGACAGCGGCGGTGAGCACCACAGTCAGCGGTGAATTTAACGCAGTTATTTTCTGGTCATAAAGAGCTAAAGACTTTTTGAATATGTGATTATTTTATTGGATCCATATTTTGTTTTATTTTATTAGCTCTGATTCCTTCGAAGGCTACATTAGGGTTCCTATGAACACATCCTTTTATTAAATTTTTCATGCACACAAACTTTTGGACAAAGCTATTAATCAGGGTCTGTGATTTTTGCCAGATCATTTCTAAGTCTTCAACACAAACGCTCCCTCTGAACTGTGGAACAGTCCAAAATAACTATTTTTTTTTCAATGTGTATGGCCACTGTAGAAAGAGGATGTGCTGCCATCAAACATAGGTATAATTATTCCCCTTCTGGGTTGCCTAAACTGTGCTCAGACAGTCTTTAGATCCCAGTACATATTCCACAGGCTGTGGTATTTTATTTTTGAAAGCAGCAGCATTCGTTTTGGTTGAATTCTTCATTTCTCATCACATATTCAAATGCATTTCTTATTTTCCAGTTTGTTGTCTTCATTCACAACACTGGGGGGAAAAATCCCTCCCAAATTTCAGTGTGTAAGGGGGGGGGGCAACACAGCCAGGTCCCTGCAAACCTTCAATCATTAGCAAGCCAGCCATCTCGCCTTGGGAAAGTGCTTGGAACCCCTGAGATGCAGGCTGGGGGTACAGAGGAGCACTTTCCAATTACTGTTTCTCACCAGCCCGACCATGAATGCCACGAAGCCACTGTAATGGTCTTGCTAATTTGATTTCCTGCACATAAACAAACTTGGCTACTCTTTGAAGTTCCCAAGATAGGTATGAGGAGTTTCAGCTTGCAATAACTCAACCCCTCGCGGAAGGCTAATTCATCTTCTTCTACTTTTTTTTAAAAATAAATCAGTAAAACAGAAGTTAATTAAAGCATAAACAATGGGCAGTATTGTGGCTGAGGAGCCCATGCGGTTCTTTGTGTAATGGATATTACCTGATTACTGGGAGAGGGGTGGGGTTTAGGAAAGATCAAGTTACTTAGCTCTTTCCCCTCTTGCCCTGAACTTAAAAGAAGAAAGAAAAGGCACTAAACCTACAACAGTTGCTTTCTTTTTGACTCACTGGGAAGTGGAAGACAACTTCCCAGCCCCAGGTCTGCGGGCCCTTGGGGCTTCCTTTCCCACTCCTGGGGGGCCAGACTAGGTAGGCTGGGTTAGAGCTGGCTCCCTGGGAGGCCCTTAGGGGTGGTAGACTAGCTCACTGAGGCTGTATACAGAAGATATTTCACCTTGTGAGTAACACCAAGCCAGACTGTGGGGAAGGCAGAGCTCACTCCACACCTGCCCCACCCCATTTGGGGAGTAGAAGGCATAAAGACACTTGTGTGACTGCTCACTGCCCTCAGGAGCAAGCCCTTGTCTACATTGATCCAGGAGGGGTACTCAGGGTTTCTTTGCAGGTCAGGTAGGATAAAGAGATGAAATTCTTCAGCAGTAAATAAAATCCCTGAGAAAAATGACAGTATATATTGCCACATACACCATATAGTGCATTTAATAGGTGATAACTGTCATGGGTGGAAACTGCTGACCTTCCACAGCACAGAGTCTGACTAGGTGTGTCTGGAAGCCCGTAAGTGTATGTGTGAGTGTGAGTGTGTATATGTGTGTATGTGTGTGTGTGTGTGTGCCTATGTGTACATGTGTATGTATGAGTATGTATGTATGTATGTATGTATGTGTGTGTATGTGTACGTGTGTGTATATGTATGTGTGTGCGTGCGTGCATGTGTGTGTATGGGTATGTGTGTATATGTGTGTGTGTATATGTGTATGTGTGTGCATGTGTATATGTATATGTGTTGTGTATATGTGTGTGTATATATGTGTATGTGTGTGCATGTGTGTATGTATATGTGTTATGTGTATGTATGTATATGTGTGTGTCTGTGCCTGTGTGCGTATGTGTGTCTGTGCATATGTGTTTCTGAATGCATGAAGGAGAAGACAAAATTGAGATCCAAGAAGGATTCTTCAGTATACAATCGTGTAGAGCCCAGGAGCAAGTGGTCTACTATGAGAGGTACTTTAAGAGGCCCCAAGACAGCCAACCCTTCCAGATGGTCCAAAAATTCTTAGTTTTACTTTGTCCTGCAAGAATTTCTATCATCATGATTGATTTAATTTTACAAACGGGAGGACTCTTTTAAAAGGTCAGCTCTCCTCTTAATTAGTTATTGGGGGATGGTGTCTTAGAGTCAATTATCTTAATGGAAACTTCCCAGCATCAAGTGGCCCCTGTCAGCTAACTGGGGAGAGAACAACATAAACAGTGTGGTGGGTGCACAAGCACCAGACAAGGGCTCAGGGCTCTCTCTGTTGCTAACTAGAGCTAAAAGCTGTAGTAATTGGGTTGAGAGTGGAGCCAAGGAATTTCAAGGAAATACATCACTCATTTGCAGGGCTTTTATTAGAAAAGCCTGCCCCTGGAACTTGGACAGCAGAGCTGAGTACACTCTCCCTGAGTGACTGGGAGTGGAAGTCAGTCCCACTGAGGAAGGGAAGAAAACTTCCCTGGGCTTTGGCCACTCTACAGAGCAGTTTATGGCGATGGTGCTGGGAAGGTTCCGTCCAGACCTGCTGAATCAGCCATGTGTGTCTCCAGTGTTCACACAGCCCTTGTCCCAAATTCAAGAAAGAATCTACCACAAAGCCATAGGCCTCAAGGGCAATTGGCTGCTCTCCAGCTGAAGCCACCTATTTGGCTGTGTTCTCTAAAGATTCATGTATATATATTAGATAGATAGATTCATGTATATTATATATAGCTTATCAACATATAATTGTTATATAGCACACATATATTACATAGCATGCGCACACACACACATATATAATATATGAATCTTTAGAGAACACAGATACATATTTATGTATATATGTGTGTGTGTGTATATATATATATATATATATATATATATATATATATATATATATATATATATATATATATATACATATATACATATATACACACATATATACATATACATATGTATAATCTTCCTTTCTCTCCATCTATAAACTGAGAAGGAAGGCTAATTTAGAGTCAAGTAAATCAGACACCTAGCCATGAAGTAGCTCTCTGGCTATTGGCCAGTTATATAAGTGGTTAGGGTTAGGGTTAGGGTTAGGGTTAGGGTTAGGGTTAGGGTTAGGGTTAGGGTTAGGGTTAGGGTTAGAGTCAGGAGCAGAAGACAAACTTGCAGTATCTTACTTGTTTATCGTGGATTACAAACCCCATTCATTCCCTGGCAGTCCCTTAGAGGGCTTTGACAGCCCTGTTTCTGCGGTTAGGTTCAAGTAGCTCTTGATTTGGGTTTCCTAGAGAACTTGGTCTCTAAGCAGTATTTTTTCTTCATCACCTAGGGTCTGCATGCAAGCTTGGAAATGAGGTTGTGTGTGGCTCTGTGGCCGTGCAGCTCCAGAGGCAAGAGGTGTTCGAGCCACTCATTTTCTTGATGCATGCATGATACTGATACATTCCTTAATGTCTTTTCATCCTCCATTGCCTTCTCTGCAAAGTGGGGATAGCAGAAGGTGAATGGTTCACAAAGTTTACTCCAAAAGTGAAATGAGTTAATCGATGAGCTTCTTAGAGTAGGGCTCTAAGGCTCGAACCACTAAGAACAGCACGGATATGAGAACAAAACAGAACTTGAAGGCAGAAGAAAGAAGGCTCTCTCCTCATGGTGCCAGGTGAAAAGGCTTCTCATGTAGTATGACTTCGCTGCTTCCTCCTGCTCCTCCTCCAGGTTTTACAGTTCCACAAAATGTACACATTTATGCACTAAAAATTTTATCATATGGCAAAAACACTTCACAATTGACTAACAGAAATTTTCTATTCAAGGGTGACTCATTGTAACCTGTCTCCTAACTACCCATTCCTAACCGCTTCCTCAGCATCTCTGATACCAAACCAGCCTCTTCTGCATTAGGACTCGAGCGCCACTGCACTAGCACGGCATCTCCTGCACTAGCATGGCATCTCCTGCACTGGCACGGCATCTCCTGCACTAGCATGGCATCTCCTGCACTAGCATGGCATCTCCTGCACTAGCACGGCATCTCCTGCACTAGCATGGCATCTCCTGCACTAGCACGGCATCTCCTGCACTAGCATGGCATCTCCTGCACTAGCACGGCATCTTCTTCATTGAGTTTCTTTCATTTTAGGTTCCAGTCAGTGTAAATTAAGACTGTCAGTTATTGGAACACCATTGTGTGTGTCCACTCTTTGGTGAACGATAGACTCCAAAAAAGGCTGGCTGCTCACTTCTACTCAAGAGCAGAGCAAACTTGTTTTTCCCTTTGAGACTCCCAAAATCTGAAACATGTCATTCTATGCCCCAGTAGAGAAATGCAGGGTTAACAGAAGGGCAGACTACCTATTTAAGATATTAAGTGCTCATGACTCTCTCTCTCTCTCTCTCTCTCTCTCTCTCTCTCTCTCTCTCTCTCATTTCTCTGAAACTGTCAATTTCACTTCCTTCTCAGCAGAATGAGCAGAGGTGTTGTGTGGATGTGTCTCCTGAGTTTCTAGGGCTGCCCATAGTCTTTGAGCATACCTCCTCTCTTCCACCTTCCTAGTCTTTGAAGCAGGAGCAAAAACAAAGGAAGGAAAAATCAGTCTGTGGGGTTGGAATTTAAGTAAACAAGGGGGTTAACCAGAAGACTGGTTTTAGTAGATCAGAGGCAAAGGATTCCTAAGACTGGAGGCAATTGTGTATTTGTGTGTGTGTGTGTGTGTGTGTGTGTGTGTGTGTGTGTGTTTGTGTATGTATATGTATGATTCCCTACCTCCAACAATGAAGACAAGTTCTGGGACCAACCAAGATTTTGTTGAAGTGGACAAGCCATTCAAGACTGGAGAGAGTGGATACTCTGGGACCTTCCTTTTCCTTTATTTTTCCCATTCCTTTCTTTTTTTCTCACTGTCCTTCTATCTTTTAAAACACTGAAGTTGTCAGAGGAGACATTCACTCTCTCAAGCAATCAAATGATGCCAGTCCCCTGCAGTGTAAACCAGCAAAGGACTGGGGCCTGTGGAATGTTGGTAACCATGAAAAAGCTGGACCCTACAAATATAAAGCCAGAATGGCTCTCAGCACAGAGCCTGCAAATGCCCATGGTTGAAATGCATCATATGGCTGCTATTAACGTATCAATATTAAGCTTCTTTTCTAGTGATTGCCAAGTTTGAGAAATGATATAAGAGATTAGGTAGTGTGCATAGGTATGAGCCCACAGGACCCGAGGGAGTAATGAGAAATGTTCATGTGTTGTTGTGGAGAGAGAGAAATTAGAGATAGAACTGTAGATGCAGATAGCCTGAGGTCTGTCTATTATCTGTCTATTCTCTCCCTATCATCCATCTCCTGTCCATAGTCCATCTACTCCTCAGATATCTATATTTTCCTCTCTTTAGTATCCACCCACCTTACTTGTCTACCTTCTTCTATTACGTGCTTAATTACCTGATCGTTCTTAGCTGTAAATCTGAATAACCAGCTAATCAATATGGCTTTCAGAAAAATTTTATTATCCTATTCATTATTTATTTTAATAATTTTATTATTATTCTATTATTTTCCAAGATGCTGAAGTCATGACTTAATAAAAGTTTGGCTCCATTTACAATTTTGCCTGTGTCTGTCTCTTCAGAGTTCCCAGAGCCTCTAAAAATGTAAGTATACATGATATTATGTGCTTTTTACAGAAGGTGAACTCCCCAAGGTCAAGGCCTTGCTTATGCTGGCCACTGCTGTGCCTCTGCACTTCCAGGGCCTTGCTACAGGGTACTTTTCTTGTGTTCTGAAGACAGATAAGGGCTTGAGAAATGAGCTGACCTTTCTGGAGCCTCACAACAGCACCAAACAGCCTTGGTCTTGCAATTGTGCTTCCTGCCTCCAACATACTGTTTGGCTCATGTCTTGGAGTACAAGTGCACAGTCTCAGAAGAGGTGAGCATGTGCCCCTAGCTTAGAAAGCACACTTTGCAGAGCTTAACTGGAAAAGGGTGGAACGAGCTGCTTGTTCTGTGCTCAGAGTCTACCACACAGCTCTCTCTCTCCCTCTGCTGATCCTTCTCTTTGGGACAGATGGACAATGCTGGGTTTCTTTACATAGCCCTATGCTGGTCTGTATATCCGAATGGAGGGAATACTGGGGGTGTTTGACATTACTTTCTTCTTTAGGGGTCTTTCTGTCGTTATCACATACCATTGGTAGTATCCCACCCCCTTCTTTAGTTTACTCCATCAAATAGTGACACAGTACTATATTAAGTACCAGACACACAAGGGTTAGAAAAGGTAAGAAAAGGTTCCCAGTAGTCTCCTGGGTGGACTTACAAGTAGAAAAACATATGATGGAGGTAAAGGCAATGGGCCATCTAATAACTATAGGGCTCTGTGATGGATGGTATATATATATATATATATATATATATATATATATATATATATATATATATATATATANTGTGTGTATTATAAAATAAATATATACATTTTAAATTTAATATATATTAAATATATATAATATTTTATATTTTATATTTTAATATTTAATTGAATCAGAAACTCACTCAGCAGCCCAAGATGCTCTGAGCATCATTGTATATTCCAGAAAGGCCTTGCTGATCAATCCCCTTGCCTTAGGCTCCCTAGTTAAGCTTGTACAAATTAGTTAGTATACCCAGCTTTGGAATATTTCTTAAAAGACACTAACTTGGATAGTTATTGCTACACCTGCTTAATAGTCTCTGATTTCTAAGCTGGAGAGTGTCTGAAACACGTGGATAAGGATCTACCAGGGTGCAAGAGTGGAGTCCTGCTACCACAGCTTGTCATCCCTGGCCTTCCACAGCCTGTGATCAGAGGCTTCAGTGTGACCGCTCACCATGCATGCCAGGGCCATTTGATGACTTATAGGCACTACCTTGGGGCTGTGCCAAGAAACGCCTGTCCTAACTTCGGCCAGCAATGACTCCTGATTTATGTACTTCATGGAATACGGCCTCTTCTAATTAAAGTACTTCAGAGAGTTGATCAAACAAAATTTACTATATGGAAATCCAAGCAGCTGAGTCATCAACACTACAGGTCATGATTGAGTTTCTGGAAGGAAAAGGTTACCGGTTTCACAAGTGATTGAGGTTCTGCAGGCCTAGGAATTTAAGTAAATGAGGTCTGTTTGAACAGAACCCTTGGCGTGGGTCAGTGTGGATTTTAATTAGATGTTAACGTCAGGCATGAAGCGTCTTCGGGCACCTGTCACTTCCTCTCGCCATAGCTTTCAGCCCTTTGAACCACAACTTGGATCCACAAAAATTTCAGGGAAGCTTGGAGGTTTTGTGCCTCAAGAGACATAAGTCATCCCAGGTAGTGCTGTGCTAAGAAAGCGGTTCTGTTCTCAGTGGATGGATAATAGATGGATGGAAGCTACAGCCAATGTGCCCGCTGACAATTGGAAGGAACACATCGACTTTTACTTATCTCACTTAATGGATGCTGTCACGTGCAGAAGGTAAATCAATAACGCCAAGATCAAACATACCAATCGCCTCCTCAACACACAATGCCCTCGTTTATATAAATCTCAGGCACTTGACATCCCCTTTGAACGCATGCGCCTGCTCTGTCAGCCTCTCAGGAACTTTTATACAGAGGGAGGCTGACTGAAGACGGAGCAGAGCTCCTAATTAGCCTGTTAATTGAGAAGGAGCTCTAAGGAGGGTCATCTGAAGTGTTGGGTTCCTGCCCTGCCTCCCTCTCCCAAGTTCCCCGCCCTCATTTTACAGAAAGGTTGGAAGTGGCCTCCTGGTGACCCCAGGCTGGAACAGATTGTGATCTGCTTAATTAGGCTCCTCTGTTCCTACACTTCAAGCTTAACACTGCTTCCCCCAGGGTGCACTTCTGTGTGAAGCTGCAAGCACTTTGGAAAGAGGGTTGGAGATGCTGGGTGGGCTTTTCAAATGACCTCCAGGAGTCTGAAGCCCCTTACCGCTTGTTTCTTCCTTCCCAGGCGGGTGGGCAATGCCCTGGACCCCCTCACTATGGCAGTCTTCTTGTTTTTGTTTACCTACCCCCTCCTACCTGTTCCTCAGTCTGCAAGCTCTGGTAGCTTTTCTTTGGGTCACTGTTGTCTGTCTCTACCTACCTTGGCTTTGCCCTCAAGGCAGGATCCTTCCTAGAGTTCTGGATGTCCTGTCCTGTCCTGCTTTGTTCCCAATGCACACTCTGCACCCACCACCAGGTGGCCTTGTGGCATGATTCCAGAAACACACAGCCATATGAATAAGGTTTTATTATTATATTTTTAACATCAGTGTTGACTAGGCATGTAGCTTTAGTCTCTCCATTTTTTTTTTCACAAATGCTGGCCTTGAACTGTGATAGCTGAAGCAAGCCAAGATGCTTGTATCTCACTGTTCAAGAAACTGGATGAATCTCAGAAAGTGACATGGAGGTTTTCTATTTTTTTTTTAATGTATTTCTGGGGAAAACCTTAAAAAAAAATAAAAGTGTGTGCATGTGTGCATGCATGTGCATGTGTCTGTGTGTATGTGTGTATGTTTTCCTGAGACTGTATCTGGCTTGGTATAGTTATGATTCCATGTTTCTTTAGCCTCCTGATACTCAGCTGCCAAGGTGAGGACTTTGAAACATTTTAAGCAAAGATGTGAGTACTCTAAAGTCTGAGATGTAAGATCCATCAGCCAATCCACAAATGTGCTCCATTTCCTCATGTCTGTGAATACAGGCTTCAGAGGATCCCTACCTGCAAAAGGCCTCAGTAGAACCTACCCTTTCTGTGCCACTCTGAGAGTTCTGATGCAGAGTCACAAAGTTATAACACATACACACACACACACACACACACACACACACACACACACACACCTTACATGCATTTGAAGAATTTGTTAAAAAACAACAACATAGAATCAGGAAGGAACATACCTTACCTGAGGGTCCTGTCATTGCAGTCATATGATGATCAATTACACCTACTCATAGTTATGAAGCCACACTGGGAAGCCAAATGAGAAAATAGCTTTACTTCATACATTGTGTAGTCATTTTCTCCAAATGGAAATGACCCTTTTGGGATGGAGGAAGGGAAAAGTCTAGGGAACTAAGGAATCATAGCAGGTTCAGGAAACCTATAAGGCTGAGGAAGTTCACGAAACTTAGAAGGCTCAGAATGTTATCAGATTCACAAAGCCCCTTACCAAGGTAATATAAGCAGCAAACAAATTGCCGAAAAGAGGAGGATCTTCAGTGGAGATGCCTGCAATTTTGTGTGTCAGGGTCTGGGGAATGCAGCTTTTGTGAGTCTTCATCCATGCTGTAGGCTTTTCAGTAATGTAGCAGCCTCTGAATCACTCAGGCTCCTGTAAATAACCCTACTAAACATAGTATTCCACCAAGTTCGACATTGGTGGAATCATTTTTTTGGTCTAACTAGTTCTCTATCTCTAGGATAAATAGAGATTGTCCATGTCTCCCCTAAAATATTCATATACCACATACAGTTTATAGCCTGCCATTTTGGCCAGTGTGCATATTCCAGGGGGAATATATGTATGTGTGTGTGCATGTAAGTAAATAAATACATAGATAAATAAATAAATAATAGTATATATTATTACATATTTTCAAATATGTTAAGTCAAGACTTAGAGCCTCCCCTGAGCTCTTGGGACTTAGAAATAAGTGGTGCCCATTTGCAGTGTTGTGCTGCTGAGAGCCTGGCACCTTTCACTGTTAGCTGGTGACTTTTTACAAGACCTACTTCATGGCAATTGACACAGAAAGAACACTTGGGTAGGAATCTGATGACCTCTGTCAGTTTGCTGAAATTTTCAGGAGGATTGGTTTTGTCCTTTCTAGGAAGGTGTTTTGTTTTGTTGCTGTTCTTTTAAACCTGATGGTTGTTAATTTTCTTATTGTTGTGATATAGTACCTCACCAAAAACAACTTAAGATAGTAAGGACTTGTCTGGGCTCACAGTTTGGTGTTGTTGCATGCCATTACAGCGAGGAAGTCCTGATGGTAGGGGCCTGAGGAAACTGCTCACATTGTGAATTGTGTCAATTGCATCACAGTGACTGCTCACCTGGCTTTCTCCTTTTACTCAGTCCAGGACCCCAGCCCATATGTAAATACCTACTCACAATGAGCAGGCCTCTTTACATTTGTAAATCTCTGAGGCACACCCAGAGACTTGCCTCCTATGTGATTTTAGGGTCCCTAAAGTTGAAAGTCAAGAGTGACTGTCATAGCTCGATATTATTTGAGATATTTGGGCAGATAATCACCTTGTTCTAGGCTGTTGTGATTTAGAGGACGAGTCTTCAACTTTCTTTCTTTCTTTCAGAGAAAAAACACTAGAAAGTATTCTGCAGAAAAGCAATGCTACTAAAATATTCTGAAAACATGTGGATCGTCCTTCATCTTGGTCCTGAATCTGAGATGCTCTCACAATTTAGGTAATGATTTGGCAAGTCCTCCACATTCAGTCACACAGGTTGTACACTGCACCATCCAACATATCACCATCACAGAGCTAAGGATGCAAACAATTCTTCCAGTGGCTGTTCACTGCAGTCTGCAATCATTAAGGGTACCACTGTTTCCCTTTTCTGTTTGTCATTCATGCTTGTGTGAAGCAGAGAAAGAACTCATACACTGTCTACTTTCTAATGAAGTGCCTCGCCTATGACAGCATGTATAGCTGGCTCTTTTCTCCCTCCCCAAGATAATGTCCATGATGACCTCTAAATGGATTGATTGCCTGCAGTTTCCTGATTGTCTTGCTTTGAAGGTCACTCTCCACCTGTGTGCTAATTATTCCCCAGTTGTCTCTTGCTATGGTTTGAATGTGTATCCTCCAAAGTTCTATGTTGGAAATAATGTTCTAATCCACATGGCTACTGGAAGTGGTGTCTTCAGAGATCGTTAGATGATACATGAGGGTGAAGTCCCATGTGAAACACTAAGGGTTCTATTACAGAAGAGAGAGTTTTGTTTGCATACCCCTGCTTCTCTCTTGTCCTGTGATGCCCCCTGTTGTGCTGTGTCTCGGCATGTGAAGGCCCTCAACAGATACCTTGCTATGGTTCTGAGGCTCCAGCCTGCAGAACCATAGGATGGAGACTGTTCCTTCCTAGCTTCCCAGCTTCTGTGAGAGTAGTATGGATAGAATCCAAATTCTCAACAGCATTGCTCTCAGCCATCGGGAAGTCAACTTCAGACGACATTGCCTGTGTTTCTCTGGCCATATCTAGCTAAAGCAGTGTTCTGGCCCGTGAGTGGGGAGCAGGTGAGAGAGCAGGGTGCTCGTTTGTATAGTCTCACATTCAGGCTGTGTCTAGGTAGACAGGTACATTCTGGCTGTCAGGAGCTCTGCCTCTGCTGTTCATTCCCAGGCTAGAGTCCAGGAATGATACCCCAACCCTTCTCCTCTTGCCTCACAGTGCCCAGTGTCTGTGGGTACTGTCCACTGGCACTGACCTTGTTCCTTAATGTCTCTGTACAGTGATAAATGTGATTTTCCTAAACCCCCTCTCAGAGATCCTTCAGGCTCTGCTGCATGCTTGGTGTAAGAACTGTTGTGGATAGCATTCGGCCACTTTACCTTCATTTCTCTTCCCCTCATAGATCCCGGATGTTAGCCTCCCCTGAGTGAAGCCTCATGGCCATTTTCCTCTTTGTAGTCTACTCTTTGTTACCTCAGGTTCTGCTTGTAACTGGATTAGCTCTTATCCTGTGCATAGCTGAAGGCCCTCTTCTCTTGATGTACATCTCTGCAAACTCATGGCCAAGTTCTCCAAGGGTTAGAGCATCCCTTGCTGAAGTACCTCATGTTAGATTCACTGACTGACAAACTCCATAGAGCAGTCATGCAAACCAATCTGTGTATTCTCACTGCTATTGGGGCACATAAGGACATTGGTTAAGGTTACCCAATGTATTTTCATGGGAGCTAGTGGCACTTGGCAGCTGTATTGCCAAATAAAGGGAATCCAACATCATATGTGGGCATGGGGACAAGTATCTTCTCTTGAGTGTATCTTTAATAAATACTGATTTAGGCTGATTGAGGGTTTTTTTGTTTGTTTTGTTTTGTTTTTTGTGGGTAAAAGCACTTGCCACCAAGTTTGATAACCTGAGTTTGAGCCCCAAGACCTACATGGTAGAAGAAAAAAGCATACTCCTGAAAATTGTCTCTGACCATTATACCTGTGCTCTAAATAACCCCACACACTAAATAAATAAATGTAAACATATTTTAAAAAATAAATTAATTCAGAGGGAATTGCCTGATATATGGTAATTGCACTTGTGTTCATTTAAGAAAACTCACTCAAAGCTGTTTAATGTCAGCATGGATTTTAGTCTCTCTCTGTTTGTGTTTTTAGAATAGTTTTATTCCTTCTTTGACAATTTCATACTGCATGCAATGTATCTTGCTCATATCTGCCTCTAACTTCCCTCCCTCCCCCATCTCCCAGCACATGCTCCTCCTACCTTCTGTCCCCTCTCTCCCTTACTAATAACTCACAGAGCCTAGTTGGTGCTGCCCGCGTGCTCATGAGTTTTGGGCAACCCACTTCCGTGGACAACCTCCCAGCAGCCATACCACAATAGAAAAGTGCCTGTCCCTCCCTAGCAGCCATCAGTTGCTAAACTGCTCCTTACCTGTACCAGAGCAAGCCAGTTGGCATGCCACACTGAATGGGAAAAGAGACTCCTAAGGCCTAGTCCCTGGACTTTCTCTCTGAAATATGGTGATATTTACAAGTCTGCATTTAGTAATAAAGAATTTCAGCATGTAGGAAACACTATTGATCAAGTAGGAAACTTTCCCTAAGACTTTATACTGAGAGTCATTTTTGAAGACTTTCTGAAAGAAACACTTTCCAGTTTCTGTCAAAATAACCTTTTAATGAGAGAAATGATAGTTGAAGCCTGCGCGTGCGACCTCTCCATTGCCGTACTTTTCTTCTTCCTCTTTAAACACTAAATATTCATCATTTTGAAGTCAGTGGTGTTATCAAAATTGGAGAAATTAATGGTGATACAATATCATTACATAATCTTCAGTTCCTCTACCAGTTTAACTATTTAGCACAATAATACTATTTGGTACTTTTAAAATACAGGGTGTAGCCTGTGAGCTAAAATTTATTGTCAAGTCCCTTCATCTTCCTTGTCTCCAATACCCCTCAGGTAACTGCTGTTTTATGTTATCTTGGCATTTTGGGGAGCATGTCGCCAGGCCTCCTTCCTCTGGCTGGAATGTGGATTCCCACAGTTAGGATCCTCTGCCCACCTTTCCATGCATTTCACATTGGGAGCCATGCTCAAGAATATGGGTGCGTGTGCAAGGTAGGGTTCAGTATAAAACAGGCAGCATGGCTATCTGACTTTCTCCAATGATGATGTACAGGACTGACGTCCAGCCGCTAGTTCTGTGTCTTGTTTACTAGCTCAATACTAATTAACTGGTGTAGTAGATGTTTGAATGCCTTAAACTCCACTTAATAGCCACTGTCACAAAGATGTTTGTGACTGCTCTTACTAAGTTACTGCACATCCCTCAAAGTCCTCTGTACTAAGGGACAGTGCGGTGCTCTTGGGAAGGGCTCTCTGGCCTTTAGGAAGTAGGGCCTGATGGAAGGCACTAGAGGCATGCCCTAGAACCATAGTATTCTTTTCTCTTCATCTTCTTGGTCATGAAGTGTGTGGTCTCAGACCTCCACTGCATGCTTGAGACATGATGTAGTAGCTGGACAGAGGCCCAAAACATTAGCTCACCCAGTCTTTTGTTCTCTTTAAAAGCTAATTCCCTCAGATATTTCACCACAGTACTGTTACATAGTGATAGTGAACATTATTTTCATGCTTGGTGGCCATTTAATTCTCCTCTAGAAAAGTGTCTATTCGGGTCTTTTGCCCATTTAAAAACCAGCTAAATAATGTTTTTTACTTTTGTGTCTCTTATATATTCACGTCTTAATATTGATCCCCTATCAGATGTATATTGTGAATTATTTTTTGCTATAAGGTAAGAATAACTTCTGGTATTTTTTTGTACAGTGGAGGACAATGCAGTATTATGTTATCCATTTCAATGTAGCCAGAAAGAGATATGATGGAGTGTGGTGGTTGGAATGAGAATGGGCCTATAAGCTCATATATATGAGTGTTTGGTTACCAGTTAGTAGACTATATTGGAAGGATTTTGGAGGTGTGGCCTTGTTGAAGGAGGTGTATCACTGGGGGGGGGGGGCTTTAAAGTTTAAAGTCCACACCAGGACTAGTCTCCCTCTCCCTACCTTAGGCTTTTGGATCAGGATATACCACTCCACCGCCATGCCTGCCTGCTACCATGCCCCCGATTATGATGATCATGAGCTAATCTTCTGAAACTCTAGGTGAGGTGAAGTCCTTTCTTTTATAAGTTGCTTTGTTAATCTTGTCTCTACACAGAATAGAAGAGTAATTAACACATGGACATTGGAAGTGATGTACTATTGGATCTTTAATTAATACACACATGTATCAAAACATGGATGCTACATTTCACAAATGTGTAAACCCCAGAGCCTAGGAAGCCTTTTGGTACAGAATTAGCCTAGTATGCACAAGGCCCTGGACCCATCCTCAGCATCTCAAATAAAAGTGAATAAAGAAACATGAGAACAAGCTTATGAAAAGAACCCTTAAGAAGATATTGACAGGATAGAAGTGTATGATGCATTTACTATAGATGTGGCAAAGTGGGCCATTAGGATAATTAGAATTGTGAAATCATTGGTACCCAAGTAGCATTGTGATGCGATGTGGGAATCCAGACTTTGACTGACAGTCTCACCTGGAGCTGGCCCAATAGGGGCTACAGACCATTGGTTTCTGTCTATACAATTATTTGGGTAATTTCTTATACCTTAATGTGTAGAATTGAAAGCCACACCTTATTCTTGGTGATTTTATTCTGTGTGTGGAATTCTTAATCTCCATCCCTGATCTTGACAACATTCTCTATAACCTATGCCAAGAAATGCTAACAGAGGCTTTTCTGGTCCAGGAATTTCACTCCCTTTATTATGTCAGACTAGAACCTATAATCACAAAAATGTCTTTCAAATCACTGACTCCTGATTTAAGAATCCACTGTGAAGTTGAAAGCTAAGCTCTACATACAAAAAGCAGGCATTTGTGTAAATTGCACTTGGGTTTTGTTTTTTGTATTTGTTTCTAATCTGTGAACTGTTGCCTTGGGCTTGTTAATAATGTGCACATGGATCTATAGAAAAATAAATAAAGGGTTGCAATCCCTTAGAAATACTTGGAGACTTGGACAATTGAGACATAGCCTTATGTGTTGGGCAACTCTTGGATTCAAAACTATATGTACAACTTTTTGAGTCTTGATCCCTTTCTAATAAACTAATCTTAAACAAATGAAACGCACATGCTTTGCTACTTGGTTTTTTGTTTGTTTGTTTGTTTGTTTTTGTCTTTTGTTTTTCGAGACAGGGTTTCTCTGTTTAGCCCTGGCTGTCCTGAAACTCACTTTGTAGATCAGGCTGGCCTCGAACTCAGAAATCTGCCTGCCTCTGCCTCCCGAGTGCTGGAATCAAAGGTGTGTGCCACCACACCCGGCTGCTACTTGTTTTTTTTACATCAGCTGAAATTATGAATTGAAGAATTTCAAGATGGATGGAGTATTATTAGTATGTGAAGACTTGTCATGTTGAATTGGAAGGAGTGTGGCCATATGGAGGTGGCTTCCACTATCCAGACTGGTGCTGGTCAGGGTTGGATCTGCATTTGGGATTAACTTGCATGTGAAGCTAATGAATGATATGGGAAATGACATAGACTTCCAAGGGCCATGGTTTAGCCAGTAGGGGAAACCTCAGTAGAGAGCTCTTCCCTTCTGCCCCCTTACCACAGCTCCCAACTCCCAGGAGCAGAAATGCTCCTTCACCCCAGTACCTGGCCCCTTTACATCCATACCTGGTATGAAAATTCCTTTTCTGTCACAGTACACACAAGAGAATTTAGAAGTCTTGCAATGTAGACACAGACTACATGTGACTGATCTATTAATGAAAGTGGTTCAGATGGAACAAACAGGTGACAGAAGTGGGCATACATATGCCATGGAAGATGAATCCAAGCCCATGGGCCAGGGCTGCAGGTGACCTGATTTGCATATAGGCTGTAGCTGCATTTCAATTTCCAGGAGCAGATTGGGTTCTGAAAATATCTTTTGGATTTTTTTTTTGTTTCCATTGCTAATTTCCTGTTGTATGTGTTATCTTCACTACACTTTTCATTTTGAGCCCAACATGCTGGCTGTGGGCATTTTACAGAACAAACTGAGCTGAGGAGTCAGGAATTGACCTTCTCTGATCAATGTGTGGACCACTTACTTCCCATCCATCTTAGTGCAAAGTGACAGGGTTTGGAAGTCTGCATCTTTTAGTCACCTCATGGAGAAGCAGCCAGAAACTGGGTCCCACTGTCTTCTTTCTCAGGATGGCATTTTCCTTCCAGGCTGCCCTGAAGGTTTCCCTGGATCTATGTAGCCTACTCACTTCTACAGATTTTCTTCATGTCAGAAAAATTCAAATGCAGTAGAAACACTTGGGTTTCATCAAACAATGATGCTTTTACTAGACTCCCTAAAAACCCCTATCTGGTTACTCTATCCAGTCCACACATCTTTGCTGTGTGTGATTCTGCTCAATGCTCTGTACAGCTCTGGGGAGGGAAGGGCAAATAAAACAATGTCACTGCCCTTAGAGATCTAAATGTCTAACAGGAAATCAAGGCCTCTCTGCACTGAGCTGGAATGTGAAGTGCTTTTAAAAAGCTGGAATGAGAGGAAAGGTAAAATAGGTCAAGACCAGCATTCAACGGTGAGAATAAATTGTGTCAGGGCAGGTTAGAAAGAACACGTGTGGATTTACCTCTCGAAAGAGATAAGCTTTGCAGGAACTATTATCACTTGATAAGCACAGGCATCAACTCTTTGCAGAAAGCATTAGGAATATTATATATGATGAATGCAGTTAATGATAATTGTGCATATAGCATTAGTGAGTGTGGGCGGCCACTATGTGCCAGGCATTAGAAGTGTGGTTTATGAACGTATCACATTGGAGCTGAGAAATTAAACCACAGATGAGAAAAACAGCAGAGAAGACTACAGCTCATGGAGCAATACATAAGACCTAAATTCCAACCTACAGAGGCTGTGTCTGGTTGTCTGAGACTATTTTAACTGCTTCAAATCTTGTTTATAATATTTGTTTCTATACAGAAAACATGCTTATTCAGAGGGTTTTTTTAATGAAAAAAAAAAGCAAGCTAATTCACTTAACACAGTGAATTCACAGCAGTACCGCATGTGTCACACCCACATACACATATAAAATGCACACATGAACACATATGCACACACTCATACATGTACTCACATGCATATGCACACTTAATAGATGAAAAAGACAGGTTTAAAGAGGTCTATAAATTTATAAAGTAGTAGGCTTTCTACAATGCATTGTAATTATTTTGCTATAGGTAATCCTATATATTTGAGATATAATTATGTATCACATGTAAATCTTCAAAACAGTCACCCTAGCCACCATATCTAAAAATGTAAGTTGATTTCACTTTCTCCTTTAGGTTATACCTCCATTTATTCACACCTGTAGTGTACCTAATATGTTTACTTGTCATAGTTTTATGTGGCTCTGAAAGAAGGCATGCATGAATCAACCCATTAAGTGAGATGAGATTCAGATTTTGGAAGCTATATTAAGGTTAGACATATAAACATGCATCCATGTGACGTACAAAGGCCCTTCCTATC
This sequence comes from Mus minutoides, assembly GCA_902729485.2. NCBI lineage: Eukaryota > Metazoa > Chordata > Mammalia > Rodentia > Muridae > Mus > Mus minutoides. The sequence goes on from LR750047.1 coordinate 1,009,507, forward strand.
ACCCCTGTGAGCTAGGCTCTCTTTAGTCTTATTAGTTTTGGAATCATTTGAAGAATGTGAGATTTTGGCTCAATAGAGAAACCAATATTTAGGTAATGCTGACACAGACCAACAAAGCAAAACAAAAGGTTCCTATATTATTCTCTCTACTGTTGCCATAAAAATCAGTGTATTAGTAAGGGAGAATTAAGTAGCCAGGGTAGAATGGTTAACGTTTACCGTTATGGGGCATGAGGTACGCTCCATGCTGCAAAACTCACACCATTGCATTATGTTCAAGTAAGCCCAATTTTTCTTGGAATTCAGTTCTTTTATTCAAGTTTGCAACCTCAGAGACACATCAGAGCACTGGGACTCTCTTATGAGCTTTAGAAAAGGAAATCACATGTAAGTTCTCTCACATGCCAACAAAGAATCTTCCATGATGATGCATACACATATTGGTTCCATATGTTAGACAATTTTCCAATTATACTAATAGGATTCTATATAAAAACAGAATTAGCCGGGCGTGGTGGCGCACGCCTTTAATCCCAGCACTCGGGAGGCAGAGGCAGGCGGATTTCTGAGTTCGAGGCCAGCCTGGTCTACAAAGTGAGTTCCAGGACAGCCACGTTCTATACAGAGAAACCCTGTCTCGAAAAAAAACAAAAACAAAAACAAAAACAAAAACAGAATTGATGCAATAAATGTACATACTCATATCTTATTGGTATTGATTATATATGCATATGTATACATATTGTTTATTATATATAGTTAGATATATAATAAAATATGACTTGTTTTTTACACACATATATGTGTATACACACATTATATATATACATATATATAATACACACATATATACATATATATATGTATATATGTGTGTATGTATGTATATATATATATATATATATATATATATATATATATATATATATATATATATGATTTATTAGGCTAGCTTGCAGGCTGCCATTTGGGATAGTCCCATATGGCTGTCTCCTGACTTAGCTCCACTATATTTTCTGGTGTTCCATTTCTCCTCAAATTATACATTTTGTATTTTTTCTTGCTCGGCTTGCTCTATTATATTATAGATCTGCATAAGAGTGCCACAAGTAACCACATGACAGAGTAAATACTAAGCTGTCTTGAAATCCCTTCTGCCAGCACCATTAACCCAAACTCTTCAATTTAGCCTCAGGCAGATTTCTTGGACAAGAACAGAAGGCAGCCACACTCTTTGCCATAATAACCTAAGAACAGTCTCCAGGCCACTGACTAATATTCTACTCTTTTAAAACCTCTTGAACCTGGCTATATAATCTAAATTGCTCTCAGCACCACTGTCTTCCATGCTCCTACTAGTTGGCCCACTAATCCCTCCTTAAATCATTGAATCGATATCCTAATCCAAAGTCCTAAAATGACAAGCAGCCTGGTCAAGCCTGACACAGCAATACCTTGTTCCCTTGTACCAACCTCTGTCTTACTGTTCTACTGCTATAAAGAGACACCAGGACAAAGGCAACACTTATGAATGAAAGCATTTATTTGAGGACTTGCGGATAGTTTCAGATGTTTAGTCCATTTTTACCATGGCAGGAAGCTTAGAGGCATGTAGGAAGAAATGATGCCAGCTACATTCTGATTTTCAGGCAGAGAGAGAGAGAGAGACTCTGTGTATTAACAGTGATTTACTTCCTCCAGTAAATCTCAGCCTCCTAAAGGCGCCGTAACATCCCCAAACAGCAGCACTGTGGACCAAGTGTTCCAACACATTAGTATTGGGGGTTAATTTCATCTTAACAGAATCAGTACAAGATGAAGATTCATCTGACAGACACAGCGTTGGGAGGAACTCTATCTTCTCCACAGGTTATGTACAGATACCGCAATAGAATGGACTCATCACCATAAGGCAAGGCTGAAATCCCCAGGCCTCTAGTCTACCTTCTCCAATAGCACCCAATGATATGGCTAGGGTGCCTACTGCCCTAGAATAAGGAGATATCAAAACTCATTTATTTTTTCTGGCATATGAGAGATACTGGTGTCTTACTCTGCCGAAACAGAGTACCTACTATCTAAAAATTTTTTTGTTAACTAGAACTGTCATTAAAAAAAAAAAAACACACAGAACTTTTTAGTTGTATAAAAAGAACTTTTAAGTGTTCTTTAGTGGAATGTACAAAAAAAGCTACCAAATAAAATCCCCAGTGTCAGGGTTGGGTTATAGCTTTATGAGTTGTTGGTCAAAGGGGTCCCATTGACCCTCCAGAAACTGCAGCCTACTGACAATGCTATTGGTTACGATCTACAACTTGATGGTAAGACTCTTTGGCTGAAGATGCTTAGATGCTTAGATGCTCTAAGATGCTTAGAGCATGGAGAAGTCTATCTAGTGCTGCACCCCTTCTGATTCAGATTCATAGTGCTAGAAGCTGCTATACACACTACCAGAAAAGGAAGTTAATCATCAATGTCACCCAGCTATGACCCCTGTGAAACATAATAACAATCCACCCAAGTGTTATACTTATTGGCACCGATAGTGGCACAAATGTTAGGGGAGTAACCATGCACTTTCTGATTGAATTTAAGGCCCATTCTGTGAGGTGGAACCCATGCCTGACACTGTTAATGAGGCCAAGAATCCGAGACTATATTTTTCTTGGGCATTTGAAGAAAATGTACTATTATTATTCTGCTAAATAAACATAGCAATAAAACAACTTGTAATGGTGCATAGATATACCCATAGATGTACCACTCAATGCTCATCTGAGGAGCTCTTCTTTCAGTAGATGGTAATTGACACAGAGACTCACAACTTGACAATGTATAGAGATTGGAAGTGCTCAGCTGCAAATGGTATGTTTTTACCACACCCCTTAATCTTCAGGCCTCAGGGATCTATGTGGAAGAGGGGGAAGAAAAATTCTAAGAACTACAGGTGGTAGATGATTTTAAAGGGACAACACTTTCCAGACACAACAGGGCAAATGCGTATATGAATATCCAGAGACTGTGACAACATGAACAGGACCCGCACAAGCTCAAGCCCTGCTCCAAAATCAGCCTTCTCTCACTTCACTATAAAAACATTGAACACCCCAAATACAGAGTTTCTCTCCTACAATGTCACTCTGGGTAGACATAGGTGTCATTTATCTCTCCATGCTCCAGTGTGGCCTGAGCCTTGGGGAAGCGGTACTATTAACATGGTGTTTACTGTTTGCAGCAAAAACAATCACATTGTTTTGGACTCCAGGGTTTCCTGTTTTGTTCTTTTTTTTTTTCCAGAACAATCACATAATCATGTCAGAATAACTTGCCAGCTTACGGTAGAATGAGTATCACAGACCTGTCACAAGTTGGACATGACATGAGAGGCTCTTGTTACCTAATCAGAGTGCTCTGGTGGTTTGTCCTGTGTGTAGATGAGGGGCACCACATTGTTTCTTTGTATAGGATGAGGGAGCTAACATTTAACCTCAGGCAGAAAAATATGGCTCCATCATTCAATATTGTGCGTTTTGTGATTCTGCTAGCGTAGCCTCGCTAGAATTTCTCCCTGCTTATAGAAGTTCAGCATTCTGCCAGATCACCCCACACCAAAGTGATGTAGATGAAATTGGCCATTTAGAAATTTCTTTTCACTTTTAAGGCTGATCATCTATTTATTTGCCCCACATTCTCACTGCCCTTGCCACACATGTTTCCCTTTCTTCTCCCTTCGTTTGAAGAAAACCTAAAACTCCTAAAACCACCCTCCTTTGTTTTTCTCTAGTTTATCTTTGTTTGCTTGGGTTTTCTGAGCAGCAATCATTTCTCTTCGTCTCCACCACCCTTTCATAATGTCCTAGCTATTCTGCTTATTCCTTTATTTTCTCATCAAAGAAATGGGGGAAATTTAAAGAGACCCCTCCCAGTTGATCGCCCAAGACTAACATTTCACTCTGTGTATAAAGATACCATTTTCTGATGCTGAGAGATGGGGCTTTAATACCTTCCTCACTCAAGTCCCTGCTGACTCAGATGACATTTGCTCTGACTGATGCCTGCTTCACTCTCTTTGCTTTTACCCTGCCCTGCTGTGATTGTGAAAAGGAATATCCTGTGTGTGTCTGTGTGTCTGCTGGCTGTGTGATGGAGACCCATGCATCACGGATGCCCAGAGGAATGTTAGGCTGCGCTTGAGCATGTTTATTTTGGAATGTCGTTCCCAATCAAATCTAACATTTATAACCCGCTTTCCTCCGTGGCTTTCTGGGCCATGGTTTAAATGTCCAAGAATAAACACGTCAGCTGTAGATGGAAGATTATGGCAGCAACTACGGAAGGTTGCCATCTCGTCAGCTGCTTACAACCCTGTCTGTGGGCTGCGGGAGAGAGCAGATATGTAGAATGGGCTATAGGACATAGGATGTTATAATCACTCAAGTACCCTGTCTGTCAAAATAGGACAACCACTGAGAATGTGACTTGAAGCCAGAAAGCTTTAAAGAAATTTCTCCAAACCACCAGTGTCTGGAGTCTCTGAGTATTACGTTTTCCAGTGGAGATAGGCTAGGCTGTTATGAAAGCCTGTGGTCTTACTGTCCTGGGCTCGCACATGCTTATCGGGGGTGCCTGGTTGCAGGCTGAGGGAGCACTTAGGTTCTGGTTTGCTTTTTACGTATGGAATATTTTTGACAGATGAATGTACCCAGCTTGCTGACACATTCCCTGGATACATTAAAAAAAAAGTCACAGTGTCAGGAGTCATTTGCCAGTGTCTTCAAGAGATATGAACTTAAAGCAGCGCTCATATTTAGGAAGTCAGTGGAAGCTGTCATCCAGCCAAATGAAGGATGTCCCATGGAGTGGGGCTCATAGAGTGAAGTGACTGTGATGCGATGTGACGCTCTCTACACTGGCATGTGGTAATTCTTCAGGAAATGCAGCTCGCTCTGCCCTCTCTACTGCTGGGAAGTCTGTGATTCTGGATTGAGAGTGTCTGGGAAAAGACTCGATGCAAACAAATCAGAGTTGGGTCGGTCGTTAGCACAAAATCTGCCTCCAAGTTTTATCTCCAGCTTGGGCTTTTTCCGGGTAGCCCCACAATTTTCCAGATCCTCTCACAGACCCATGACAGAAGAGCAGTTTAGAGGTTTAACAAGGAAGCTGCAGCCTAGCGCCTGGTGACCTTGGCAAGAGCACGCCTCAATGTGCTCACAGCCTATCCTGCTCCCAGGCTGTGATCTCAGGGACCCGGAGAGGAACAGCTGCGGACACAGACAGGGGGATCAATGCCATGGCCACGGATCTCATTAATTTCCCTATCTTTGCAGGGTAGAGTTTCAAATCCAGCTGCCCTTTGTAGGCAGAGCACCCAATGCATTGCACAGTGAAGAGGTGGCTTGGGCTAATCTGCTCTTTTTTTTTTTTTTTTTTGCTTCTATGTGGGCAGCCTGGAGGGAGATGTGCTGAGGCTGGCTTGATTAGTTAAAATGAGTAAGAGAACCTAGCCAGGGGTCATTACAAGACATCAATTACTTTTCTGAGAGCACTTAGCTTGAGTGATTGTTTAAAGAACTTGGCTTCTGGTGCATCAAGTCCGCATTGCTTCTTCATGAACAGCGGGGAAGGCATTGCCCATCTCTTCTTTATAACACCCAGATTCTTATGTCTACATCCAGCCAAACACAATGAAGTAAAACACCCAAGCTTTATCTGTGTGAGCCAAGTCCTGACTTTTACCTGAAAAATTCAAAAGAAAAACTTTAGTGGATATGAAATTATCTGCAGAATTTATGAAATTTTTATTTTTTCACAATTTTTTAATATTGGCCATAGCACATGAGTCTTAACACAGCAGAGCAAGGAAACTTTGTTATTTGATACAGATCACAAAATTGACAGCAAATACTGCATCATGGCTGGTTGACAGCTATTGATAGGAGTGAATAGCCTTTTATCACACACTCATCTGTTTCAAACTAGACAAATGGCTGGTTTTCCTTTTCTTATAGAATATGGACTCTGATATATCTATAGGGTTTACAACTCAAAGACTGTAGAATTTAAATTTGAAGAAATTACTTTTCATAGTATTGGTAAAGTATTTTTTTGATGTTTTTAGTGTTTTCTGGGGCAGTTGAGAATATAGTCACTAATTCTTTTCATCCCACAGTTATTGTAGAAGTAAAAACAGCCAATGGCTATCTAATGCTATATATCTGACAATCCCTTTGTTACGGTGCATTTCACACAGTGATTTGTTTCCTGCCCGCATCCAGGAGAATGCTCTCACAATCTGAGTGATCTCTAGCAGATGATTTAGAGATATGGGTCAGCTGGGAAGCACATGTGGGGTTATGCAGAAAATTGGCCTGAAATAGCTCAAATTCACCAATATGCTATAACAGACGTGGTATTTTATTTATCAGAAATCTTAATAAACACTTCCATCATAATTTTCTTCAAAGTTGCCTTGGCACATCTTGAAATTCTTCCTTCTTCAGGTCTTTACAGCTCTAGATACACAAACCATGGGGCAGTTGCTCTTTACTGTGGCTCTTTAGCTAAACTGGGAAGTTTGAATGATGTTCTGAGAACCTGGGTTAATGGCCAATGAGTGTTCATGGTCAAATAAGTTATTTTGTTCCTTGTTTAATGGTGCCACCATGAAAAGTTTCCTCGTACATTATTTAAGGGACACACGAATGCACACACACAGCACAGGCATATACTTGTCCACAAGCATATGCATGTAAGTCAGTGTTGTAGGGTGTCATATTTTAGGTGCTGTTGACCTTAATTTTTGAAAGAGCCTCTTCACTGTGCTGTAGCTTCCTGATTCAGCTAGGATCACTAGTTACTGAACCCAGCAATCCACCTGCCTCTGCATCCCCAGTGCTGGGATTACCAGAGAATGCTCTGACATCCAGATTTATATGTGGGTTCTGAGGATTGAATATGCTACTTTCTTGGCAAATGTGTTTTTAAAAATTGTTTTATTGTTTTTGTTTTTGATTATATATAGGCAGGTTTATTGGGAAGCTACTCTGGCTCCAAGGATTGAGGCCATGGAAGTTGAAATGGGGGGGAGTGCAGAGAGAGAAGAGAAAGAGTAGAAGGAGAAAGAGGGGGAGAGAGAGGAGAGGAGAAGAAAGGGAGACAGAGACAGAACACTTGGCAAGTGCTTAACTGAGCTGTCTCCCCAGCTTGGTTTGAGAGATTTTCAAACCTTGTGTTGCTCATGCAAGAAGTTCTAGATATTAGAGACCCAGAAGGAAGATTGGGTAGTACTGTGCAGAGGCCCCGAGTTCCTTTCATTGGTATCTGTTGCTTCCTGATATGCTGGACATATGACAGGTGGAAAGTGTAAGGAGTAGCTGTCATTTCTCCTCAGAAGACTTCAGTGTGGAAGCTAGAAAGCAGGGTGTACCTGATCTGGAGGAATCTGGATAATAACCTGTGGCTTCATTCCTTTCTTAGCTACTCCTCTATCGCTACGATGAGACACCATGACCAAGGTGTTTTATAAAAGAAAGCATTTAATTTGTGATTCTCAGTTCAAGAAGGCTAGTCTATGAACGTTATACTGGGAAGCCTGACAATCGGCAGGCCTGGTGCTGGAGCAGTAGCCAAGAGCTCACATTTCAATCTACAAGCACAAGGCAGACAGATAACTAGGAATGGTGTGGGCCTTTGAAACCTCAAGGCCCATCCTCATAGATGCACCTCCTCCAACAAGACTGTACCTTCTAATCCTTCCCAAACATCTCTACCAACTGGAGGCCAAGCTTTCAATATTGTGAGCCTATGGAGACCATTCTCATTTAGACCACCATACTACCTGAGCCAAAAGGACTAACTCTTACCCTTTAGGCAAGAGTACACAAATTGTTAGAAATTTATTTAAAATTAGAGTTTTCTACTAAATGGTTTCTGAATGTTTTTCACTATTCTCTAACTCTCTTTTAGATGTTTTCACTCCATATGCTCACCTCTGCTAGTCTCTCTACTCCATCAAAGACCAAGACAAAATATTGTGGGAGTCCACCTGTCCATAGGAGTGGGCTGGGATGATGTCAGGAGACTGGTTTCCAAGGGGGACAAAATTAGTCATTTAAACCTGAGCATATTTCATTTCAGAGAGTCAAATGGTGGTACATTCCCCCTGTCTAGATGGAAGTTAGATCCATTACAAACGTAATATCCAGGCAAAAGCAAGAAGTAACTGAATTGATATTGAACAATACCTAATACTTAACCCCCCTGCCTTTCTAGGTTAAACTTAGTGGCTCCTAAATACTATGCTCTGCACCCCAATTGCATAGAGCAGTCTACTTAGCTTCCACCCCCCTTTTTTTCTGTATACAACTTTACCTGCTATGTTGAGACAAATTAAACCTAAGAGGTAAAATACGTTCTCCCATTCCTATTATCCTCCTTCTCATTAAAACCCCTCACTACTCACTGATTGCCCAACAGAGGTCTCTCTCCCTGGACTCCTGATCACAAAATTATTTTGTCTCATTGCTAAATATCTGAAATTTATTTATTTTTAATTAAATTATTCTCCTCAACATGAATACCTTTTTGGCAGTCTCAGAGGAAACTCTTCCTTAATCTTGCATCACTTCTGAATTACTTTTTAAAATCTGACTTCATGCCTTCAGCCAAAAGTTTATTAAAGCACTGTTATATTAGGCTCAAAGCGGATTCTCACATGGCAGTGCTGGTGACAATGTCCTAAACAGAAGGGCTTTTGCCTGGTGAACAGAAGGATTGTAACTGGGTATACAGATGCTTAAAAGCAGGTTTCCGTTTACCAGGAGTCTCCCTTAACCTACCTGGAATTTCCATTGATTCATCCCAAGAGTAAACTATCTTGACCAAGTGCATCTAGATCTGGGTCAACCCAAACAGTCTGTGTCAAGTCAAAGACCCTACCCTATAAAATCCATGTGTTTCTCTATCATTTTGATCTTCTCTCTACCCCTCTCCCTGGATAGCTTTGACAGTTTGATACCTCAATAACCATTTCTTCTACCCATGAAGTGGTCCAGTTTGCTATTTTTACTGAATCCAAGCTTACTTTTGGTGGAGAGAACATGAGAACAATGGGCCCCTTTCAAAGGGCCATACCCCTCCTAACTGAACCAAAATGCTGATCTTGAGCCTCGTGAGTGTGGGTCATTTGCTTCTGCTGGATCCTGCCATGTACTGGATTCAACTCCAAAATGCCTCTCCGTTGTGATTAAGGACACCTCTCTCTGACAAGTCTTGGTCTTCTTGGGATTGCTACAGAATGAGATTCTGTCACCATAGCACATAACCTTCTCTTTCTTTGTGTCTATTCCTGTGCTATTGGAATCCTCCCTCCTGTGAGATTCCTATTTTTGACTCCTTTTCCTAAGCCTCTCCCACCTCCTCCTTGCTCTGATCCTGGAAAATCTCTATGTCTTCTTTCCCACCTACTTTGTCTCTAACCATGGATCTTTCATTCAGAATTAGACTCAGTGACTCCTCGCCTACCTTCTCTAATCTTTTTTCTTCTCAGACTCATGGATTCCATTAACGTGTGCTAGCTTTCTTCCAAAGGCTTGGCCACAATACAAATGAGATAATCAATCTCAGTGGCAAAAAGAAAAAAAAATGTGATTTCTAAATTCTCATGGATTTTAACATCTTCTGCTACCACAGAAACAAATTATCCACAAATCCCTGTCTCTAACACTCTCTATTCTCACTCTTAAAAACTGCTTATCTCTAAGCCTTCTTTCTTCTCCACTCTTGCCTCTCCCTTTGATCACTGGATTCATCCTTACAGATGTCCAAAACCTTGTGTATGGGTAATATTGAAATATTGGCACATGCTATTCTACTCTACTAAAAAGTGTATATGGAGTTGGGATTTGGTCTGATCTAGATCCAAATGTGTTTGTTTAAAAGTTTCCTCCAAAGTCTCTGCCAGGGTCAGGGGTGGGGGTGGGGCACCCGACTCTGTGACATAGAAATGGAGAGCATGATAGAACATTTCAAAAAAAAGACCTTTACTCATGAGAATAAAATATGTAAGAGGTATTTTGAATAGAGGTTACAAATGGCAAAGTGTAACCACAGGTGTTTAAATCTCTGAATACCCCTCCTTCTCTTTTTCTTGAACATTTTTGTTGAAATTAAACATTTTTTTATTCTCAGGATTTATAATATCATTTGAGTATGGTTTAAAAAAATTGTCAAATTCCAAACAGAAAAATAAGTTAGCTTAAAACTTTCAGCAAAAAGGGTTAATAGCAAATATGTGTGTGTATGTGTGTGTGTGTGTGTGTGTGTGTGTGTGTGTGATATCTTAATTTGCTACAACATATCATATATATTACTAGGATTCAACTCTTATATAGGAAAACAGACTTTTTATTAGACCAAAGAGGCTATACCAGGCCTCCAAGACAGTTTGTTTCATTTTATTTTCCTTAGATTAACAGACAACACCAGATTGCTAAGATATGTTGGATAAAGACAGATTTGTATGATAATTTTTGTTCTAAGGGGGGAAAAAAGCAGATGAGAATAAATCCATAAATCTTGGTTATAGAAAATAAGACTTATGAACAATGTATGTTTGATGATTGAGGTATACATTCCTAAATTTATAATGATTTAAAAGGAAGGTCTGTTGATGGTGGTAGTTAAGGAGGTTAATAGAGGGAGGGGCTGGAAAGAACAGGAGGCACTCCCCTGACACACAGAAATACCAGTTTCTGGCATCAGCCTAAGGTTACCTTCAAAGAAGACAGGACACCAACAGATTCAAACTTGAGCTTGCTTCAAGTATGGCAACACTCCTCACTGCTCATAGAACTGCCCACACACATTACCCACCAGGACCTTGCCCAGACTGTGGACACTGGAAGTCAACTGCCATACTCCACCTAGCCAAGGTAGGTCAGTTCCCCTAAGTTTCTCCTCCACATGAAAACGTCTTGGTTCTTCTTGGCCTGGCTACCAAAGATTGATGCTTTCCTGGGACCTCCGCCACCAACAAAGCCTTCGAGATTACCCTGGAGGAGCCCTGGATGACTGACAAGGTAGTGGTAAGTCTCTATCACTTTTAATAGATTCTTAGGCTCAAGTTGGTTTATTTAATTCCTGCTTACTCTGGTAACATTTATCATTCTCTGATTTCTTTGGTGTGTGTTGATGGCTAGTTTCACCAGTCTGGGGCTACAGGACCTCTCCTCTGTTCCTTCTGGGCTCATTTGATCACTTACATCTTCCTTATTATGCCTGGTTGCCCAAGCCCATTACAGGCAGGAATATCATGGAATTACACATTTCTTTTAAAGAAACTCCTTCTGGAATTTCCATATTATTCTAACCTTTGATAAGACTCCTCATCTACCAGCTGACACAAATGCTTCAGCCTATTCTCTTCTGGGCACCCTTGTTGACCCTGAAGTGTGGGACAACTCCTCTCTTTGGTGGCTTCCCATCATCCCTCACTAAGATGCTGTTCTGGGACACAACACCACTCTCACATTCAGTATCATATATCTTTAAAACACAGAAAAGGCTTAAACCAAGCATATAACACCTTCTTAATAAAGTCTTCTCAAACCCACTTGCTTGCCCTATAACACTCCTACCTTGCTTGTCCTAAAGCCTGCTGGACCTTGGGGTTATTAATGCAGCATCCTACCTATCTACCCAGTGCTGCCTAATCCTTACTCCTAAAGCCTGCTGGACCTTGGGGTTATTAATGCAGCATCCTACCTATCTACCCAGTGCTGCCTAATCCTTACTCTACCTTCTCAGATACACCCTCCTCTTCTCACTTACTGTTTTAGGCCATAAGGGTACTTTCTTGATTATTTCTTCTCTCAGATTTACATGACCTCTTGACCTTCACCCAGGAGGACCCTGACTCCAGAACAGCATCTCAATAGAGCTGTCCTCTCCCAGGTGTTCTGAGACAGTCCCCACTGCTTCAGCTATGCTGAGGCCTTCTTTCTCCCAACCTGTCTCCTCATCTGCTTAATCCAATATGTAGATGACCTCTACTATGTAGGCCTTTACTCTGGCTGTAACTGCAACATGCTATTCAATGTCTTAACTTTCTAGGAAACAAAGAATACCTAGTCTCCCCTTCTGAAGCTCAACATTAAGTCTGTCTGATTAAGTATCTTGGCTTTCTGTTATCTCCTAAAAACCTCAAACTTACTCTCCATTGCAGACAAGTCCCTCACACCTCCAACCACCAAAGAAGCGATTCCTCTCTTTCTTGGTCTGGTGGGGTACCTCAGAATCTGGGATCCTAACTTTGCACCTCCCCTACTGCCACCTGATAAGACATATTGAGACAAAAAAATTATGTGATAGCAGGCCACTGAGGTATAAGGTTTGTTTGTTATATGGATTAGTGATACTTAAGTATAGAGATTAGTATGTTGAAAGAAATGCCACCATAATGAACATAGGAGGACACAGCATTATTGTAGGCACCTGTCACAGGACAAAGAAACCCATGGTTTAAAGTGACAAAACACTGTTATATTGTTTTCAAGAATAAACTCAACAAATTTGCCCATAGTGCTAAAGAAAGAATACAATAGACTATGAACAGGGTAGGAACTTGAACACAGAATTTCCTATAACTGCTACAAACAGAGTCATTGCAGTAATGGATATCCATTCTCTACAGAATGGTACCCTATATGTCCAAGTTCCTAGTTGCTGGCAAGGCTGTTCTTCACAGAGGACCCAGGAAAACCCTAAACCTCTGCTCAGCTTCTGCTCAGTGTTGACAAGCCTCCACAGTGTCTGCCTCAGATTCGCCCATTCTCCTCTGCCTTCAAGTCTTCATTTTCATGCTGTTCATACATACTGGGCATTTGGTTTTCTGTCTCTAGATCTTTCTCTTTATAATGACATCAGGGCCCAGTCTAATATGGGGCCTTAGCTTGGTTACATCTGCAAAGATCCAAATCCCAAGTAAAGTCTCTTACAATGTTTTATCTGGGGGTATAGGGGCTTCAATATTATCTTTTTGGAAATACACAATTAGTTCAATTTGAAAACGGACATCAAGGACCAGCCTGGTCTGACACATGGGATGCCCTGAGTACTATCCTTAGCACTATTTAAAAAGTAGATGGGCTGGAGAGATGGTTCATCAGTTCAGAGTACTAACTGTTCTTCCAGAGGACCTGCATTGGCTTCAGAACACACACAGAGGCTTATGACCACATGAAACTCCTGGTCCAGAAGATACGCTGCTCTATTCTGGGAGCATTGCATACATGTGGTATGCAGACCTACATGCAAGCAAAACACTCATATACACAAGATGTAAAAAAAATACTCCCCAAAAGAAGACATTGAAAAATTATTTGTGATCAATGAAATTTTGTCTATTTGCAGGTAGGAATGAAAATGTATAGATTAAGTACAAATATTTGGAAACTCAAAGGATGGAAATACAGGATTCTACTATCTAACAAGTTTAATCCTTCCATGCTTACAGGATGGAGAGAGCACAGGGGTGAAGCTGTGCATAGTGAGTATGAGCAGAAGAGCAGCTAGACAGCCATCTGCCTACCGCAAAATGCATTCCTCTTTCATAATGTGGAAATAAAGCCAGGAGGTGGCTGTTCTCTACAGGACCTCAGCTCCCAGCTCTACTTGAGCCTGAGTGGGAATGGGGTGTGTGCGTGCTATACTCCTAGCTGCCACCAAGCTGGCCCCCCTTTCCACATGCCTTCTGTTCTTCCATCATCTGACCAGATGTCTGCATCTTGAATAGAGCAAAACCGAGTAGCTGGCATGTAAGAAAGACCCTGTGGAGCAACAGTCTGCTAAAACACAGAGAAACCACACTTCGTCTCTTCAGACCATGCAGAGTTTCACCCTCACTAACCTGTGAGATGTCCTTAAGCTAGTTTGAAATATCCTCTATAGTTAGGCATTCTACATGTGTTTAGGTTTCCACTCTTACAATTATCTTAATGGGACTTGAGAAATGGCTCAGTTGCTAAGAGTTGCTACTGTCCTTGCAGAGAACCAGAGCTTGGTCCCTGTCACTCACATGACAGTTCAAAACTGCCTTTAACTCCAATTATAGAGGGTGCAACACCTCTTCTACTGTCTAAGGGCTCACAAACACACAAGGTATATATAAATACACCAAGATCACACACACATGATAAGATAAACAAAATGATAATTTTAATGTTTTAGTTGGCAGCCATTTGTACCATCATATTATTATAGTGCCATAATTTTACACACTATCAACATACTTTACCAAAATTTACCAAACTGAAGGGAGGAAAACCAAAACAAGTGTGTGTGTGTGTGTGTGTGTGTGTGTGTGTGTGTGTGTGTATGTAGTGGTGTGAGCTGTCATTGCCATGGTGACACCTCTCATTGTTCCAAACCCATTACAATCTATCTTCCACTCCATTAAGCAAATGAAAATACTCTCCTCCTCACCTCTCATGTTTTCATAGGTATAAAATCGAATGGGAACATGTAACTCCTCCTACTTTACCCCTTTGCAGCTTTTCGTAAGTGGAATAGAACCCCCTGTCCCTTTTCTCGTCTCTAGTCTCCTGGGTCTGTGTTTATATTACTTTCCCCATTAGCAGGGCACTGCTGGCACTGCTGAGGCTTTTCACCCTTCCCTTCCTTTCGGATCTCTCCTTTCTTGTCTCCTTGGGTCCTTGCCATTGCCCTCATGTTCTTTGGCCTCCACTGGTGCTCCCAGAAGTCCTTTCATGTGCTGATGGTTTTCCTGTCTTTGGGGGTTATTCTGTGCTCCCCATGATCTCAAAGCAGGGAGTTACAGGGTCTGTTGTACTTGATCTTCACAGAGGTAATACGCAAAACAGAACAGAATCCATTTCTGCTTTCTCCTCACATATTTCTTCTTAATCCTCTTAATATTAGTTTGTAGCTCACGATTTATTCATTCCCCTGGGCTGTTTGTAAAATGAATTGTATATGTTTATGAGGTATAGTTGGAAATGGTAACCTCCCAAAGGCACACATTGTATATGTATTGAAACGCCATGCCAAACACTGTGAATATATGTTCTCTAGTTAGGGTTATTGTTAATGTGAAGAAACACTATGACCAAAAGCAACTTGAGGAGGAAACATTTTATTTGGCTTACATATCCTGAATCACAGACCATTGTTGAAATCCAAGGTAGGAAGTCAAACTAGGAGAGACCCGAAGGTGGTTGATGCAGAGATCATAGAGAAGTGTTACTTGCTGGCTTGCTTTCCTACAGAAATTAGGACCACCAGCCTATGGGTGGCCCCACCCATGATGGAATGGATGCCTCCACATCAATCACTAATATTTTAAAAAATGCCCTTCTAGATTTGTCTGCCTATAGCCTAATATCATGGAGACATTTTCTCAATTGTAGTTGTCTACTCTCAGATGACTCCAGCTGGTGTCAAGTTAACAAATAAAACTTGGTAAGACACTAACCAAAGATAGTCTACCATTTCATCTTCTGTAATCACACCCAAGTTCCCTGCTACTTCCTTCAGAGGAACAAGAAATATCTGGCATGTTGAACTGAAGGTTCTGTAAAACACTCAGCCCACCAGACTGGGAGGAGAGGAATTTTACCTACAAATACCCAGAGAACTAGAAGCTAGTTCTGTCTCAGCTGAACCCCAGAGGCAGAGCGGCCCTGAATGACACAGAGTGCCCCTAAGATCACAGCTTATGACATTCCCTGAAATAGAGCAGCCATCGTAGCTGTGACTTCTTGCTCTTCCCAGACCCCAGGAAATGATGGATGAGTGATGTTTTAGGGCACTACTTTGTTACACAGCAGTAGCTGACTAATACAGAGAATTAAAAAAAAAAAGCAACAAAAAGCATCATATACTAAAATTCACATTTCAAGGGTTAAAAATGAAATGATGATAAAATTTAGATGCCTCAACATGGATTCATTCAAATAGCACAGTTCGGCTTTTCTTGTGTTGAAAATGTCGTAATTTTTTTCTTCAATGTATTTATTCATTCCCAGTATATTTTAATTGTATAAAAACAATTATGTGAAAATAATAAATATATCTCCAGGTGGCTAAGAAGTTTCATAAATCTTGATTAATCCTTCAGTAAGAACACACAGTTAAACCAAACCCCGCTTGTTTGTCAGGCAGCTATAAATAATCGAGGCACCATCCCTTGATCTTTCCTTCTATCAGCATTTCCTGTGGAGTGAAATGTCCCCAAATCCTTAAGAAAATACAGCCCTAGGCCTGCCAATGGGAATTTATGTTACAAGTTTACATGCCTGACAATGTAGGGGGCTGCAGTTCCCGATACATTGGCTAATTGTGCACATGGCTTAATTTAAGTAGCTGTCTTTTTTCATTGCCTTTTTACCCTTACCCTCATTATTATACATTATTTTCATGATAAGATAGAACGCTGTAATTCTAAGAATGGAAAAGCATGACTTCTGACCATTCTTTTAGTCAGACATCAGCAATTTTGATAGCTGAATGACGTAGGCAGTCTTCTGTCTTTAAAAGAGTTGTCAAGATACAAGGCACAACCCATAGGACAAAGCTAGGCATCACCAAACACCACCTATAGGGCTGAGCTGTATATCACCAAATGCCACTGGAAGGACAAAGCTAGGCATCACTAAAGACCACCTGCAGGTCAAAGCTGAGTATCATCCAAAGGAGTGCATTATCATAGCACATTTTACTGTGAGCAATGGCTGGGTTGTGAGGTTTGGTGCTCTGATGGCCATAAATCACACTACAGATTAAATTCATTTTCTCTGGCCTAAAGGAGCTTTTCCAGATCTAGTCATTAAATTTTTAGTTTAACCATTTTCATATGTGAAAAATATGATGTTTTCTATAGAGACATATTAGTGATCCCCACTCATGAGAAATTTACTGCGTTACATTGCTGGGGCTTATTGGAGTTTCATGTGGGGAATGTCTGAAGATAAAAGTTAATGGAGCATTGAACCGCTGAGGTGGGTTAGCACCGCAAGTCACACAAGGAGTTTGCAAGGGATGAGATGTACTGTCAAAGCCAAGGCTGAGTTAATGCCCTGTGTCATAAATTTTTATCTCTATGTACTTCTGCCTGTCATCAAGAGTCACAGTGGACCATTCCTCTCTGAGGCGTGTTGACTTTATGTCTATAGTGAATACTAAAAATGACAGTAGCCAACAGGGCATTTATTACCCCAAAGCTTAAAAAGAAGAGTTTCCTTGTTTATATTTTATAGCATGCGTGTGTGTGAGTGAATGTGTGCATGAGTGTGTACGTTCATGAGTGTGTGTGCGCGCGTGTGCGCGCACAGCGCGAGTCCCCACAGTCACATTCTGTTTTCTGTCCTCATTGTGTCTCTGAGAGCAGATCCACTTTTCTGTGCAGCAGTCTGTGCTGGGATGCCTTACCTCCTCCTTCCATTGGGGGGTTTTACATCTTAGTGGTTCACCATCTCAGGTGACTGCAGCTGGGCAGTTGTTCAGAGCAGAGCTACCAATTAGATCTTTTTTGAAGTTGGAAAAAAAAAAATGTCCTGAGTCTGTGATTCCAATATAGAATTGGCAGCCACAAATAAGGCCTAGTTGTTAAATGTGACTATGAAGTGAGTTTTAATATCCACAAGTTTTAGTGAGAACATTAACACTTATGTATGCCTCCTGCATGGATAGTACAGTCTATGGGGTAAAGTGATAATACTGATCAAACAGGAAGGATGCCATTGTGCTTTCAGTGAAAATCAAGTTTTCCTCCTCCTTCCCCTCTCCCCTCCCCTTTCCACTCTCTCCTCCTTCCCTCCCTCTCCCCTCCAGTTCCCTCTCTTACTTTCTCCCCTCCCCTCCCCTCCCCTCCCCTCTCCTCCTTTCCCTTCCCATCTTCTCCCCTTCCTCCCTCCTTATTTTTCATTCCTTTCATTTTTCCCCCTTTACCTCCTCTTCCCTCATCTTACTACATGATTATTTTAAGCCAAGCCCCAAGGTCATCACCAGAAAGGATGCTTATCTGCTTCTGTTACTTGTGTTTATCTAGGAGCTGTAAGTAGCTACTGAGCTTGCTAGGCAAGTGTCTTTCACCCCAGCATGACCTGAAGATGTTTCTTCTCAGGATTGTTCACTTGGCTCACAGGTCATGGCTGTGACCTGCCAGGAGGTTGGGAATTTTGCAGTCACCTTCCTATGTTGATCCAGACACAGGCAGTTTCGAGGCTGGACAGTCATGTGCTTGGATGGAAACTGAATCCAAAATTCAGATTTTAACACTAAAGCAGTAAAATGTTCTTCAAATAGAAATAATATTATAATGTCTATGGATATACCGTAGACTTTCTGAAAATCAAAGCCCAGACTCCTAAAGACAAGAAGATACTATTGAAAGTGTTTTACTTGAGAGTTCTCAGGTATCATAATAATAGTTGCATAAATCTTTCAAAATATTTCTGTCTGATTGGATTAAGATCAAATTTATTAAAATATGTCTGAACCAATTAAGTAAATTGTGATACAATGTAAAGTATAAAACACCCACCATTGATAATAATTTCTATCAACATTTCACATCTGCACTTAACTTGAAGCAGATGCTATAGACATGGTCCATTGTTTCATATTTGCATGAGACAACATGTTTTGATGTTTTCTTTTTCAATTGTAGCATCATGTAATGCAGCTCTCTAAAAGTACATGTGTGGTAAGTGTCAGAGCTTGAGTGAAATTTTTAGCTTCAAAACTCTTTGTAGCCTTTCCAGGGATCCCATGCTCGGATGTGCACTCCATGGGAAATGAGGCTGTGCAGGCTGAGGCTGAGGGTCTGGACTCTACACTACCCTTAAAGGATACATGCTTTTTGCGTGTGCTTTTTCCTGTATGTGCTTTTTTTTTCATGCTACATGAATGGTTGCCTGTTTCTTTTCTTTCATAGAGAGAACTTCTCCAACTCTCACCATGTGTCCAGTAGCAATATACCTTTGCATGAATTCTCCTGGGCTTAATAAAGGAGGCAAGGATTCTCTTACGAGACAGAGAGAAAACTTTCACCACCAAAGAGAGAACTGGGGGGGTCCTCCAGCTAATTTTTGTGGTTTTGTTTTGTTTATCTTTTTTGTAAATGTAAAAAGAGATAACACCTCCTCGTCATCTCTTCAGCCCTTGTTTTCTTTAAGAGACTTCAGAGTGGCTGCCCATACAGGCAGAACAAATAAACCTATAAAGATCTCTGAATAAGAAAAGCACTTATCTTCTTTAAGATTAAATGATTAAAATTTAATGAACTTCTTGAGGCACAACTGAAGGGGAAGCATATCAGCAAAATATGAAGTCTTCATTACCACGCTGCTAGACTGAAAAGCTGTGATTTAAGTGCTGAAGAGGGCACTTCTGTTTCCAGGCATTCTAGAAACATTTGCGGGTAACTAACCCAGTAGGTGCCCTTTCCTGAAGCTTCATGGGCTCATTTCCTTTCTTCTCTCTTCTTCCTTCCTGGTATCCAGCTGCAGATACAGTTCTGTGTCCTACCTCTGAGCCCCATCTTCTGAACTGCCACTGTAGCTTGTTGGAGGCTAATTTGGAAAATGGCAAACTAGTAGGTAAGAAGTGACTGCTGTTATCAAAGAATTCTGGCTAGAATGTATTGTTTATTTCTCGGAAGAAGCTATCTCATGTTCCAAAGATATGATGAGAGTGGGGTTAGCTATGCAGTCACATGGCGCTCATATTGTAACTTTTAAAATGTAACATTTATATTAGCTCTTTGGGAATTTCAGACATGAACACAATGCATTTTAATCATATTCTCCCAGAACCAACCTGACTTCCCACTCCCTCCCAAGTTCTTATCTTCTTTATTTATAATTCACTGAGTCAAATTTGTGCTGGCCATATACGGATAGAAATAGAACACAGTCAACCTACCAGGGCATACACTCTTAAAGACAGTTCTTTTCCTTTTTTATTAGCCATCATGATCCATCAGTAGCTCCTTCTCCAGAATCCAGGGCTGGTAAAGCCTTCCACACCCAGGCTGCCATGTTGACAAACTTGATCTTGTGTAGGTCTTATGTAGGCAACCATGGAAGCTGGGAGTTCATGAATGCAGTGGTCCTGTCCTGTGCTTTGATCATCCTCAGCCTCTGGATTTACATTATTTCTTCCTTCTCTTCCATGATGGTCCCTGAACCTTGAGCTGAGGGTGTGTGATGTGGATATGACATTGATGGATATGCACTCCACAGACCCTTGTCATCTACACAGACCAGTTGTAAGTATCTGAGTTTACCACCCTGAAACACACACACACACACACACACACACACACACACACACACACACACACTTCTTTGATGAAGACTGAGCACTGCACTATGAGTATAGAGATATATGTTGGTTAGTATTTTGTTGACTTGATAATACAAACCGGGTCATATCAGAAGAAGGAAACTTGTGAGTATTTTGTTTTGTTTTGTTTTTCTTTTCTTTTGTTAATGACTACAACTGTGGCTTTCTTCTAAGAAAGCAAACTAAACAGTAAGCAGAGTTCCTTTGTGGCTTCTGCTTCAGTTCCTGTCTCCAGATCCCTGTCTCGAATTCCTGTCCTGACCTTTTTGCCATGCTGGATTATAATCTGAAAAGTGAAATGAATCTTTTTCTCTCCAAGTTGCTTTTGGCCAACGCTTTATCACAGAAACAGAAAGTAAAGTAAATAACAACAGGAACCAGGATTGTGGGGCAGTGACAGTTTTGACAGACCTGCTGTTTGGTCTGTTGCAGGTAGAATGCTCAGAATGTTAGATTGTAGAAGTGCTTGAAACGTTGACCTAGAAAAGGATTGAATGTTCAGTGATCCCATGTTTTGAAGGCCTGAATGGGTCGTAGAGAGAGGCTGATGCTTCTCACCATACGGCAAGATTAGAGTCCCTGAAGAGGGTCCAGGAAGGGTCACTGTTGGTGAAGGTGTAACCCAGTTGCAGTTCAAGACCCAAGCATAGTGGAGATGCTAGTGTTGACCACAAAGAACATCAGAAGGTGTAGAGTAGCCTGAGTCTACAAGGACAAGTGTGTATCCTATAGTTTAGACCCAGAGAGGTGGGTTTACCCAAGCCTGTCGGCACTCAGAATACCATGTGTGAATGCCACTCACTGAACACCTAGCTTCTTACATTGTTGGATTTACTTTGATCTAATTATAAATGTGCCTGCTTCTTCCCTCTTAGAGTAAGTGGTATGTACATTATTTTTGCTTTTATAGGACCCCACAGTTATTTGGAGTTTTAAAGAGGCATTGGATAGTTTAAAGAAACTGAATTTTTTAAAAGTGTTTGAATTTTTTTAAAAAGGACTAGTACTTTAAAAGTTAAAGTATGTTTTATATTGTGATATTAGCATGAGATATTAAGGATAACTTAAAGGGGAAAGGTAATTTGTTTAATAGCGATGTATGTGTGTGTTATATTGTCAAAGGATCAATAATGTTAGTTAGATTTTTATCAACCTGACATAAACTGGGTCATCTGAGAAAAGGGAAGCTTCATTGAAAAATGCTGCATCTGATTGGGGTATAGGCAAGTTAGGGGAATTTTCTTCATTAATGGCTCATACAGGAAGGCACAGCTCACAGATGGTACCAGCCCTGACTCGGTGGCACTGAGTTTCATTAGAAAGCAAACTGAGCAAACATTAAGAGTAAGCCAGTAAACACCCATGACCTCCATGGTCTCTGCTTTAGGACCTGCCTCGAGTTACTTCCTTGACTTTCCTTCATGATGAACTATAAACTGCTGCTCTCCCCACCTAATCAGCTATTATTCTGCTTTCCTCTTCCTAAACCATCTATGGATTTCTTTTCATTGTTTTTTCTCACATGATTTTGCTTTATGTATTGAGAGGCAATGTGGTTGATATACTTGGAGTACTTTAAAGTATCAGTTACAGCGTGAGGCGGTGATATAGTTTGTTTTATTCCAGTACTTTTAAAGAAATATGACTGGCTCAGAAACCTTACCTCATGTGCATTGGTCAGCCATTGCTACTGCCCAAATGTATAGGCACAATACACACATGCACATACATACATAAATGCACATACACAAATGCAGACATACACATGCATACAAATATGCATACACATTCACAAGTAGGCATGTGTGCTTATACACACTTATACACATGCACTGCCACACACATGTGCATGTACAAACAATGCCTCCCACATGTATGCACACACATATACACAATGTACATATAAATACATACATGTATGATGCAGATACCACACATGTACCTGTACACGTAGGCTCTGTGGTCTTATTATAGAGATGACTTGTCAAATAGAGTGATTCTAGCTTCTAAATATGAACCCCAATAACATCAATATTGAGATGACATCTTTACCACTGAGAACTTGCTATTATTATGGAGTAGGTGTAGATAGTCTGGTGGTGCAAACCATGCTACATATAATGTCTCCAGGTTATTTTATACCATACTAACATAGATTCAAACCGGCTTGTGGTTGCAAATCAATCTGCAGGAGGAAAATTAAAAATACCAACCTATCTAGAATATGTTTTTTTTCATGTGTAGATTGTGTGTGCCTGTCTTGAATCATTTATTTTGACTTTCTTTCTTCGTGATGGAATGTTAGAAACTAAAGCCACTAGAATGTTCTGATTTTCATTTCTTGTATTATTATGGATGATATTAACAATAGCATTATCTTTGAGAAAAGCCTGTGTAGTATCTAAAGTTGAATCTTCCTGGTTTGCCCATTAAATGCTGATTGCATTTAATTCTAACTCTTTGAAAATCCAATTAAAGCTGAAAAACTATTTTTTTTTCCTAGACAAAAGTGTGTGCTAACACTGTTGTGCACTTGAGGTTTTGGTTAGGATTTGAAAAGCTGCATTTCATCTGTGGATTCCAAAGCTGACATCACTGATTCTCTGTGTACAAGGTTGGCCTTGCTGGGAACCTGCCTGAAAGGCAGACTCATAGGCCTTGTGCTAGTCTCAGGTAACCAGGTCCTCTGGGACCAGCATCTTCCAGTGTGTCAGCTGGTGCTATGGACCAGATGTGATTTGTCCCTGAGAGGCTTGTGTTCCTGGTCTCCAGTGTGGCGTTTCTAAGGTGGGGTCTTCATGTTCATTTCATAGTGAGTTCTATTGAGAGCGGGTCATTACAAAGCCAAAGCACACCGTGTGTTTGGCCCCTTCTCAACACACTTTCCTTTCCATTTCTCTGTCATGTTTTAATTTATATAGTAAATCCTGGGGGGCTGGAGAGATAGCTCAGCAGTTAGGAGTACTAAGAGGTTAGGATCTCTTCCAGAGGTCCTGGGTACAGTTCTCAGCAACTATATGGTGGCTCACAACCATCTGTAATGAGATCTGATGCCCTCTTCTGTGTGTCTGAAGACAGCAACAGTTTATTCATGTGCAATTTTTTTTTAAAAAGTAAATCTTAAAAAAAAAAAAAAAACAGGACAGTAAATCCTTAGCAGAATGCTGACATCAAGTAGTTTAGATCCCTGAAGCCACTGTAATTGTATGCCAAATAAACCTCTTTATGTTATAAAGTGCCAGCCTCGAGCATTCTGTTAAAGCAACAGGGAATAAAAACTTGACATAGTAAATGAGCCATGCTCCTAGAGTATATAACCTCTGCCTTTTCTTGGCTTATGATCTTGAATGTTATTGAGGAAATGAGGAAATGTGTATTTTAGGCTGACAGTATATCTTTCTCTTTGATACTGTTTTAGGCTACCAGAGATCAACTATTGCTGAATAGAGAATAATGAAGCCAATTAACATTCCTCACCTAATGTATGCTATATACACTAGCTATGGTCTAGCTCCACACAGGCACTTGAATATACTCAACATATTTGACTCTTGTGTAGATATGTCTGGGAGTATTGTTAAAGTTAAAGGAATCATACAGAAATGACAAAAATGACAGAATTTATGTAAAGTATGTGGAAAATATACCGAGAGCTTTAGAAGAATTTAGGAAACATAATCTGGGCAATGACAAGTGCCCTGTGTGTGATCTGATCCCTTTGTGTGTGGGCACATTGAGATTTTGTGTCTGTGGGTCTCTGATAAGAGAGGCAAAGGATTGAGAATTTAAAAGCTGGGCTAGAACCTGGAGTTTTTTCCTACCACAGTAGTTATGTGAACTTGGACTAGCTGAAGGTCCCTTAAGATTCAGCTTCCCTTTGTCAAATGACAACACTGTAGGCTCAATGAATTATGAGGTCACAGGTTTAAGACTTGGTATTACAAAAGGGGCATTGCTCAGCAAAGCTGTCTTCTTTCTCTCTATCCAGAGAATGCTCTTCCCTCTTCTCCACACCCTTGCCTCTAGACCAACACATCCACTCTATTTGTAGCAGCCCAGAATTAGCTTTTCAGTAGTGATCTTGAATCCATTTGGTACAAGGAAATGACTGGGATGTGTATCTATTATATACATTTAAGCCAAAATAAAGATCAGACAACAGGCATATTACTTTTCTAGATTTAAAACAATCACCTCTAAGAAGTAGAAGTCTCCAGTTTTTCTATCTTTACCTTACTAGGAAGACCACAGAAAATTTGGAAGCAAATAGTGTTTGTGTATCTAGTGACTTTGGGTTTTCCTCATTTCCTAGAAGGACCAGGAGTAACCCATTCAGTTGAAGGGTGTCAGCTTATACTCAAAGTTTAAAGCCTCAGGACTTATTTCGGAGATGTAACCTCCTTTTGGAACTGGCATGTTAATGTAGAGAAGGAGCATGAGAGTCCTAGGACCCTTTTAACCTAACCTCTCTCCAGAAGCTGAAGGAAGTGGACCCTGCCTTCTAGGACCCTGCCCCTCAGTACATGTCCCACAGGGCCAACAGCATTCCTCAAACCTAGGAGCTGGTTCAATGAAGAATCTGAACTTCCTGAGACCTTTGAAATCAGAATCCATGTTTCTTCTTTGCTTTCAATGAGGCAGGGTCTTGATATATAACGTAAACAGTCTCACCTAACTGTGTGTCTTGGGCTGGCCTTGAACTTATGATCCTCTTGCCTCAGTCTTCCACATCTCAAGAGTGCTGGGATCATAGGTGGGAGATGAACACTGCCATGGCTGTCTCAAATACGTATTCTTCAAGTGATTCTCATTGGAGGACAGGAGAAATACCAGTAGAGTGTTTGTTTTTGACTGGGTGAGGTCATTGTATCTGCCTAATTGTGCTATATTAAAGGATGTGCTGGGTTGACTGGATGACTGTTTTTTTTTAAGAGCAAGGACAATCAAGGATGCCTGAGATGGTCTGTAATATCACCATAGAGCCCAAAGTTGAAAAAATATATATATCTTTAAAGCTTGTCACCTAAGAGGTGGGAGAGAGGAGTCCAAACCAAGAGTGTAAAGAAAGAAATCACTCAGCAGGGCCTCACCTTCTTGTGGGAGACCCCTGGCTGATTGTGACACTGTGTGTTTGTGCATTCAGACATTCATCTTCCTATGCTTTGCGCTCATCTAATAATTTCCAGGCCTTGACAGCAGAAGCCATAATGGAGCTGACTTTCCTGGGGAGTTTTGTTATTGTCTTTTAAAAAAAGGAGGGGGGATGTCAAATTCTTAGGATCCAAAAGGAGTAGATAGATATTTAAGTCTCTAAACATTAGAACGAACTGAGCTTTGGGCCAGAACTCTTCAAAACACAGTAGAAAGGCACCTGTTGATGTGTTGGATTCTGTTTAACAGCGAAGGATACTACTCCTAGTTTAAGGAAAGCCATCATACATAGAGACTTAGGGGTCCATTTACTCCTAGTTTAAGGAAAGCCATCATACATAGAGACTTAGGGGTCCATTTTCTTCTTGGGTATACCATCTTGTAAGATTTTGAATTCATAGAAAGCTAGGGTGTGCCCAAATTTACAATGGAGCTGGTGCCCCCTGCTGGAGTTGAGTTGCTTAAGTTTCCATCCCTTGGGGTATGTGTGCCAGCAACCCTGTTAAGACACAGGCTTGCCAACATAGCCCACGGGTATCAGGATAAGTCATTTAATTAACCTCTCTGCTTCAGCTTCTTGACATATAAGAATGGGATAACAATAGCAGCCAATCCTAAGTTCCTTGTTGAAAGGTAGAATTAATTAGAGTTGACAGTAGATTGCTTTATGAAAACTGGATGCTAAATAGCGATAAATGTTGGAACATGCCTCCAACGTCCCTATGGCAGGAAAATGACAATTTGCTGTGTCTTATTACTAAACCTGCCATTGCTAATTTTATCTCATTATGGATTCTAAGTTTCCCTGAAGTTGATTTTTAAAAAAAGTATTCACCTTCTCCTTCTCTGTTGATGTGATACAAACTCAATAATGTCATGTCATTTCAGCACATGGGAGATTGAGGCAGGAGGATTTCTATGAATTCAAGGCCAACTTGGGCCACACTGTATGCTCCAGATCAGTCTAAACTACAAGATGAGACTCTGGCTTAGCACACATGTGTAAATTCATGCACACTACAATCACACAAGCCCACCCATTTTTTCACTAATTCCTGGACTGTGTGTGTGGGGAGGGGGAATGAGTGTTTCAAATATGCATGGCAAAGTTACCAGGATGGTGAGACACCTGTGTGAAACAAGTGTGTGACACCTGTGTAGAACAGGTGTGCTCGTACGCCTATTTAGAATACTTCTGGCTAGGGTTCTGACTTGGGCCCTATCCTAATTTTGTTTCTGTTGCCCTGATGCAGAGACAGCCTAGGGGAGAAAAGTTTTACTATAACTCACAACTCCAGGTTACAGTCTGTTATAGCAGGTAACTCAAGGAGGTAGGTGGCATTCACAGACAAAAGCAGAAAGAAAATGAATGTATGCATGCTTAGGGATCAGCTATCTTTCTCTACTCTTAGCAGACTAGGGCTCTTAACACCCCTAAAGCAAGGAATGCTGCTGCCCTCTTCCAATGTTAGTCTTCTACAAAGCCCTCATTGAGACTCTCATCCCAGGTGATTGTAGGCTGTGTCATGTTGACTATTCACACTAACCCTTGCACACACATTGATGGATGAGAAGGTTTCTGATCTTATCAGGTAAGTACTGACGAATGAGAGTCCCAAGAACAAATCCCACCCAAAGGAACAGATGATAATGGGATAAAGGAGGTCTTGTCTTAACAAAAGGACAAAGAAGGGTTCCTCTCCCTTTGACCCATACCCTAATGGGTAGCAGAAAAGAGAGTTAAAAACAGAAGTGTAGGCCCGCAGCTTTCTGTCTTGAGTTGAAGGGCTAAGGGGGAAAGGTTTCAGATCATGGTGTTACAAAATTCTAAGGACATGCTGTGGGAGAGGAAGCTGTGCTCAAGGTGGCGTCAGTGTGATGTACTGCCCTGAAGAAGTACTGAGGCAAAAATGGTGGAGTTGAGGTAGGGTTTCTAGGACTGGCAGTTGGCATATGGGGTAGAGAAGACTGGAAACACCCACTCATACCATGGGGAGGCATGAAAAATTTGCAGTTGAGGCCAATGCTGCAGTATAGTAGTTTCTCAAGGAAGATCAAGGAACAGACATAGGGAATTTTGATAAGAAGAGGACCACAATGTCTGGGTGGCCTTGGAATCTGGAACATCACCATGATTATGGAGGTCTTCAGGAACTGGAGAGTGTCACTCAAATGTAGCACTCTGCTTCCTTGCCACTCATTCTCCAGCAAGTCTAGAAAAGTGTGTTCTCTATCCATAGGCACTCAGATGCTACTGTGAAGTTGAATGGGAGGCCTGGAACACTGAGAACTAACCCCAAGACATGATTTCATTTGGGGATAAGGCTGAATTACCCTGGCTGAGAAATTAGATGATCCTGGGGAAGCAGGAACACTTCATTTATTCATAGCTCATGGCAAGAACACTTCATTTATTCATAGCTCACCCTCAAAATGGGTTCCAAGACTGACCCCAGAGTTCAACAATATCCACTGAGGACCCAAATACTCAAAAGGTTTGAATTTTGGGCTATGTGTATTTGTGTATCTGTATGTATGTATATGCTTGTGCATGTACTAGTGTGTATGTATGAGAGAGAGAGAGAGAGAGAGAGAGAGAGAGAGAGAGAGAAAGAGAAAGAGAAAGGCCAGAAGGGTCTCACATCCCCTGGAGCTGCTGCACTTACAGGTGATTGAGATATGGCTGATATGGGTGCTTGGAAGTCAATTCTAGTTCCCTGAAAAGCAATGAGTGCACTTAAGCACCGAGCAGCTCGCTTTAGACAAATACTTCTCAACATGTGGGTTGTGACCCCTTTGGAGTCCAATGACCCTTTCACAAGGGCAGATACCTTATGTATCAAATATTTACATTAGGGTTCATAACAGCAGGAAAATTATAGTCATAAACTAGCAACAAAACTAATTTTATGCTTTGTGGGTCAGCACAACACGAGGAACTCCATTAATGGGATGAACATTAAGAAGGTTGAGAACCGCTGCTCTAGACCAATACCTGAAGATCTTGAGGACTATCAAGCCGCTTAGTTATCGAGTGCAGTGGAGGTCTACATATCAGTGCAACTCAGAAAGGTCTCTTTGCTGAGTCACATAAGCTCAATGGAGTCCTTGAAAACACTAAGAGGCCAAGAGGCTGTGTGACTTGCTAACACAATTATGAAGATATGTCACAGACAGAAGGAGCACACTCCTACAGGAAAAGACATGGTAGATGGAAAGTTCTTGGTTTTTAACTAGAAAAGGAAATGCCATTAATCTATTTTCTCCCCCACTGTACTAGCACAGAGGTTTTGGGAAGAAGTCAAAATAAAAATCGTTAACACTGAAAACCAAGTGCACCCTGACAGGCCTTTGTCCGTGTATGATCCCAGCTCTACAGAGAGGAATGTTTTAAAGGAAGTAGTCTGAGGGTCAGATGAAACAGTATGCTATTCAATCTGTTGTCACTGACATCTACAGCCCTGGTAGCAGCCCTGAGGGCTGTGATCCATTCAAGTCTTTCTGGGACCTCTGACTTGAGAAGTTGGGGCCAGTGTCTCTCCTCCTGCCACCATGCTAAATGCAGCTAGAACTACAGAAACAGAGCAAGAGGCACTCAAAGCCATTCAGTATAAGAAAGGACAAGAAGATCAGGCCTACTCCATACCTTTCTGGACGAAAGGCAGCCCAGAAATGGTACCTTGTGTTGTTTTCTCTTTTTAGAGAGAGGATTTATTTTGTTCCATAGTTGAGGGTGTTAGTCCATCCTGACAGGAAAGGTGTGCAGCAGGAGCAGCCTGAGGCCCTGGCAGCAGCTCTATGACACACGGGTGTACAGTAAAAAATATTTCCTGTTTATAGGACTGTTGTAAGGTTAACCAGATAGTTTGCATCATAGATCATAGGCATTGCTCATGGGGGAAAAAATGGTTATGACCACTCACACTGTGGTCGTGGCGTCCACTGTGGGTCTCGATACAGGGGCTACTGTGCACTCTCTTCGTCAACATGATGTAATATGTTTACAGTAGCGTTTAATATAACATTATGAATACAGAAGAGTTCAGATTGTTTGAGTTTACAACGAGTGGTTCACCTTACAATTCGCTGACTTTATAACATCATGCAGACCCTGCACACTCAGGGGAAACTGTACATTTTGCTCCTGGATTAGTCGCAGGTAGTAACACACACTTCCCTGATGTTAGTGGTGACTGCAGGCCTTGAAGCTCCCAGTTAGGGAATCCATGAAGACCACACTGTGTCGGGGCTTGCTAAGTGGTAGCGTTTGTGTGTTGGGCAAACTGAGTGCATGCTTCATGTGTGGCATCTTCAGATTATAATGGATTTATCAGGATGTCATGTTATAGTAGACTAAAGAGTATTTGGGTCAGAAACACTCACACTAAAGTAAGAAATGGGACCAGGGTGTTTCTGTTACTACAGTTGTACATAGTTTATTATCATTTAACATTGAAAGAAAACATTTTTTAAGCCAGTGCAATTTGGCAAAAGAATACATCTGAACAAGTTAAAACTGGGAAAATGGGAGACACCAATTTAGTTCTTGTGAGATTGTTTAATAGTATATCTAGAAACACAATATGAATTAAAAAAACATATACAGGAAGAGAAGATCCAAATAATAATATTATGTAAAAGATATGCCACCTTGGAGAAACTTTAATGAGAAATATACCTAAAGCAGCCAAATTTTATTTCTGCCTTTTATTTTCTTGTAGTATGGCCTCTTAAAAGTGACCTGTGCCCTTTTTACTCACTGCATATTGGTGCGTTTTTACATCCAACCAACTGATCCTCACCTGAATAACCATTATAGGAAACCCCTTTTGTCTATACCACGGGCTATTCTGCAGCCATAGAAAATACAATTCAAATTCACAAGCTTTAAATACAGGTGAAAATGTTTTCTTGTTTGTTGTCCTGTGAAATAAGCAAGGTACACAATGTTTAGAACAGTTGTATCAAAGCACAACGTACCTCTACCAACCTAGACTCTACAGGAAAACTCTCAACATGCTTTCTAAAGGGCAGGGCTGGGGATGCAGCCCAGCAGTGGGTTTTATGTCCAGCACACAGAGAGTTCCAGGTTCAAGTCTTGGCACCATATCAACTACTGATAGCATTAGTGTCCTATAGAAGGAAAGAGAAGTGCTGAGATTCAGACAGGAGGAAGTTAGGTTATTGTAAGAGTTGTGTTTCTATGGACTTCTGCAACATAGGGATATCACACTATGAATTCAAAAGAAGTACATGCACATTTTAACCTGATGTTGCAGGCTCTGTCCTCAAATCTGCAGAGATGATCTCAAGGTTAGTTTCTATTATGCCTACATAGTCATTGCTGCACTTAGCAGTGTTCATGAGGAAAATGATGATATTGGTGTGTGTATGCAAACACACAACCATCCAGGTACACGTGCTTCTGTGTGTTCATATTTCATGGTCAGTGTCAAATGATTCCTGTATTATTTTCTATCTTTCTGTTTACTTGTTTTTGAGATAGGGTCTCTCTCTCTCTGAGCCTGGAGCTCACTAGTTGGCTAGACTGGCCAGCAACAGGGATCTTCTCTTTCTGCCTTTCAGCGTTGGGTTTTTATATAAACTGCCATGCTTTCCTTTAAAAAGTAAATAGATAAAAATCATGCATGTTGAGGATCCAGACTTAGTTCCTTGAATGTGTGTGGTTGGTCTTTACTGAGCCATCTTCCCAAGCCCCAGACAGAAACTTTCTATAGTACTCTATTACATCCAATACTTTTACTTTTAAACACTCTATATATTTTAGTACATTATTATCCATTTGTATTTGTTTGAGGGGGAGTAGTAAACATCAGAGGACAACTTACTGCGAGTAGATATAGTGGATACTCTTTCCAAATATGGGTCCCTGCCATCGATAAAATCCTGAAACTAAGATCTATTTATTCCCTAGATTGCCTATATAACCCCCTTACCCTTTATGTTTGTTTGTTTTGTGTCTTTGTTCTTTGACTTACCATATGGCAATATTTTTTAAAACTATATCTTATAGAAAAAAAATACAAATAGACAATTCGGCCTTTCCTCAGGCTTTTCCTCGGGAAGGAATTTCCTGTGATAGGGTCTTACTCCATAGCCAGGCCTGGCATCTATAACCCATTATGTAAACAAGGCTAGCTTTCAAACTTCTGGTAGTCCTCATGCCTCACTTATTTGTGTACTGAGATCCTCGATGTGTATTACCTGCTCTATCCCCATCCAGCATTTTAATTAAAATAATCAAGAAGAGTTACCTCAGCTTCATACTACATCACTGGAAATGGAGGGATTTCTAGGTCTTTAAAAATGTCATCAAATTTGAATAAAACTTTATTGAGTTTCTTTCACACAGGAGCTAGATGAATTAAGTCATTCAAGGTGTGGTGGATCTATTTGATGTCTGAGCTGGCATCCCAAGGAGCTGAAGAGCTCTACAACCCTTTAGGTGGAACAACAATATGAACTAATCAGTACCCCGGGAGCTTGTGTCTCTAGATGCATATGTAGCAGAAGATGGCCTAGTCGGCCATCATTGGGAAGAGAGCCCCCTTGGTCTTACAAACTTTATATGCTCCAGTACTGCGGAATGCCAGGGCTAAGAGGTGGGAGTGGGCAGGTAGGGGAGCAGGGCGGGGGAGGATATAGGGAACTTTCGGGATAGCATTTGAAATGTAAATAAAGAAAATATCTAATAAAAAAAAGAGACAGTTTCATCTAAAAAAAAAAAGAAGAAGAAAAAAAATTTACTATATTTGCTCAACATAGACACAAACAAAAACGTCATCAGAAAACTTGAACCCCCCCCCCAGCTCATTTGAATAACTCCCTCATTATTAAGGCACTATCCAAAGAGCTATATAGTGAGATTTTTACCTTTGCCCCTTTTCTGAATCTGTCTCTCTCTATGTCTGTCTCTGTCGTCTTTCTGTGTCTGTCTGCCTGTCTGTCTCTCCTCGCCTCTCTCTCTCTCTCTCTCTCTCTCTCTCTCTCTCTCTCTCTCTCTCTGATATTATAGTGGACTTCTTGAATTGAGAGAGTTTTTTTTGTTGGTTCTAGGTGTAGACAAGTTGACAACCAAGGTTAGCCATCATATCACTCCTGGAACACTGCTCCTTCAGGCATGTGCCTAAGGACTCCAGCTCGTCTGTCACGCCTGTGGAATGCACCTTCCCTAACGACCTGAGCAGGCACCTTCTCTATCTTTACTGCATTCGGCACTTAGTCCTCTCAGTAATACCAGTGTGGGATTCTACAGATTTCCAATGGCCTGGTTGTCTGATTATATCTTGATCTGTCTATTTTCTGCCATGGTTTCTAACTGGACAACAGGGTCAAAGCACAGAGGCTGTAATTCTCATCAATTCCTTTATGGCTCTGAACATGTTTGGAGTAGGATGGGTGGCCAATAGACAGTAATGTGTAGGTCACAAAAGGATTCTTTGATCCAATCAAGCAGTGGGTGACATTTTACATAGAAGCCATTTGTTTTTTTGGTTTTTTTTGTTTTTTTTTTTTTTAGATGTTCTGAGCCTTTGCATAATGAAAAGAAATGAGTTTCATTTGTGAAGCTCAGAGTTCTACAGACTTACCGAGACATAGACATCTGCCATTTGTAGGCATATCTCCAGCTAACTTTTACAGTAACATTATTTCTATACCAAAGAAACTCTGTAGTGCTCCAAAAAAAAACTACTTACAAAAGGATTTGGGGTAAAGGAACATTGAAAAGTGCTTCCTTCGCAGCTCCAGTGTGCTCATGTCGTCACTCATCCATGAGAATTCTTTCCTGCTATGTATGAGGCATGTGTCATAGCCTATGATTGGATCCTGAGCATAAGGTGTGTGACTAGCACTTGGCTCTGTGAATACAGGCTGAAATTAACTCAGTCTTGACCATCAGGAAGGATTTTCTAATGAAGTGACCTTTAAGTCAAGATCCAAAGGATAAAAATACACCTTGAGGCCTGTCTATAGCTGAGACCAAGAAGCAGCATAGGGAGAAGTGGAATGATCCCAGCAGGGTTTGAGCACAGAATATAAGAAACAAGAGGTGACTTGAAGACAAGTCAGTAGTCACTGTATTGCAAAGAAGAGGTCTGAAATCATTGACTTATCTCTTCTACTACATGGGGCAGCAGGGTTTTTGACCAGACTTTGTACCAATGACTCTGAGTTCCAGGGTTTACTGGGTCACGTGGTGCCTAGTGAACACTGGGTAATGTTTTGTTAAATTGATGCAGTTAAATAAGTTGAAGACAGTAAACTTTTTTCAGGAACATTCCAGTGGGAGAAGTCACTGCTCTTGAGTGTATTTCGATCTACTGTTTCTTCATTTATTTAGTGTGCCACCTTGGAGGAAACCAGGAAGGCCAGACCCAGACATGATAGTCATTTGCAGTCTTTCCTGACAGAGCCACAGGCCAGAGCTACTGTCGCAGGAAATGGGAACAGCCCTTCCTGACACAGTAGGGAATATGTCTTTGAGCTTTTGAGTTACTCGAAGTGTCAGGATCATTTAATTTTTCAGAATATGCAATATCAAAAAAATGGTAAAATGGAGAGAAAAATCCAAAAGAAGAGAAATAGTAGACACTGCAGACTTGTTTCCACGTCACCGGCCAATAAATGATGTCTAGACTCTGTCCATCACTGCCATCTGGAGAGATCGCCTGTTCTTACATAATAAATGAATCAAAGAAAAACAATCACACACGTGGGAGAAGCAGTAGGCTCTTTGCATTTGCCTCCCTTAGGAAGGCTTTGCCAAGAGGAAGGCAACTCTTCCAGCTCAGCCAACCAACACTTTGTGCAAACTGCTTCAGTTCCCAGCTATCGAACCCTTCTGACCAGCCAAGCCATTTCTGAATAGCTCAATACTTCTTACTTTGGCCCAGACCCAAGGCTTTCCTGAACACTGAGAATTCATATGAAGAAGATTATATAAACTTTCCATGACTATTTTTTTTTTCTTAGCTTGAAACCAAAGTAATATTTGAGCATTCTGCTATCTAGGGTGAGTATTTCTGAGTAACTGGTCAGGCTTTTACATGGGATGGGGATCCACGTTTACTTGAGGATGTAAGACAGTAGAGAGAGCTCGGTCCTCAGGTAACTATCTATCACATAAATGAACAAAGCAAGAACAATGGTTGTAATGGGAGAGAATGTGCAGCCTCTGCCTCGGCTCTCCACAGCTCCTTGCCTTTTGCTTAGATGACACTTTTACTTCCTTACCTTTCTGTTTGTTGCTCAATTCTTGTTCCCAATTTTGATTCCTGAGTCCTTTACAGGATAAAGGCATTGTTAGAATAAAAGAAGCAGGAGAAAGCTGATACTTCAGGCTGGTTAGCAAGGAGGGTTTCTGGAATCCTCCATAGTGTTTTATGTTCCTTCCCTGCATCATTAGATATCTAAGAAGAGATCAAGCAGTTGGTCTGGGGACTTATTGACTTGTTTTCTCAAGGCAGTATCTCATGCAGTAGCCCAGATTATCCTTGAATTCTCACAAAGTTAGACTGCTCTCAAACTTCTGTGTATTCCAGATTGCCTCAAACTTAGAACCTCCCTCCCTTAGCCTCCTGAGTGCTAAGATTACAGACATGTGACACCAAACCTGGATAAAAAGATTTTTTGAAGCAGTTGTGACATGCTGTGGTGGCTAGACCAACATTTATGATTGATCTGGGGCCTTTGGAGCACAGTGTTCATGAGCTCACACAATGAGTTGAGGACTTCATGCTCTCAAATGGCTGTAACCAACAGCAAGTTGGGAGGAAGTGTTGTTTTTACCTTACAGTAAGGCAGGGACTTAGGGCAGGAACCTGGAGGCAGGAACTGACGCAGAGACCGTGGAGAAATACTGCTTCCTGGCTTGCTCCCATGGCTTGCTCAGTTTGCTTTTGTCAATTTCTCAAGTCCACCAATCCCACAGTGGGACGGACCCTTCCACATCTGTCATCAATGAAGAAAATACCTCCATGGGTTCATCTTCTGGCCATTATGATAAGCTATTTTCTCAACTAAGGTTCCCTATTCTCAGTTGGCTCTACTGTGTGTAAAGTTGATAGAAAACCAACCAGTATAGGCTTCCTCTACTTATCTATGTGCCCAACTCTCTTTAGAGGATTGGACATAGCTGTTTTGGGAGTCAGGGGTATAAATTCATAAATATGACAGGAAAGTATGAAGCTCATAATCACTTTTATCTGAGTCACCTAGCCTTGGTGCTCTGTCCTCTAAAGGCTCTGACTCTTATTCCTGCATTTTGATCTTTGACCATTTTATACTGTTGTTTCTTCTCCAGGAAGCCAGCATCAGGAACACAGCTGTCCCTTAGATACCTGTCCAATCCAGGCCTTTATGTGTCTTTTGATTTTCTAACAGTTCAAAGTTTAGATGCTTGCATTGAACATATAACTCTCTCATGGGCAGATCCAGCCTATGGGCCACAGGCAGTATGAACTTCAAGATCACTAACAATACAGCCCATTGTACAATCACAAATCTCTTTAAAGCACTACAAAAGTTTTGTGATGTTTTTGATTGTGCGCTTCTTAAGCATGAATGTGGCTGATGACAGCCTTGTATGTAAATAAATGTCAGAAGGCTGTAAAAGCCCGACCCATCTCTAGAAACATTAAGGGTTTAAAATGTTCAATAGCATGAATACATCCATTACAGAGCTCTTAATGCTGAGAGTGCAAGACATTGGTATTGCTCTATTTGACCACGGCTTACTGTTAGTTCCAATACAATTAGATCTGAAGACAGAAGTTTGAGTGTGTAAAGTTTTGGAAGAAGTTCAGGGTCATGGTAAGAGGAATGGGGAAGTGAGGTAGAAGAGGGAAGACAACTAATGAAATATATTTACTCAGACTTCTGCCTTGGTGAGAAATTGTGGGTATATTCCAAGGCGTGTCTTAGATTTTTCTTATCTAAGTGGTAATAAAGCCAGAACTTTGCAAAAAATAGTGCCACTAGTCAAGGACTAAACACTCAATGCATGAACCTGTGGGGACACTTCCTAGTCACAGCACATCACAAGGAAGCACCCAGGAATGTTGCTTCTCTGTCACTTCCAGACTACATTGGTGTCATCAGGAAAGCTGGTTGATGGGTCAAGATAAATGTTCTTAAGCACTGAGGCAGAGCTAAACATGGTTCGTTCATTCCATTAATGTGATGGACACAAAGCTCAACAGCTTAGAACAAACTTGGTTTTAACATACTTGTTAATGTTCAAATTCTCCTGAGAATACTGCTAAATGTTATCATAGTTATTTGGTAACACAAAGATACGTGATACAAAGAAGTCTAACCAACGCTTTTTCCTTCATGTGCTTTTAGTGTTGTATCTAAGAATCCACTGCCAAATCCATTTCTATGAACATGTCTTCCATCTTTTCCCACACGACGTTTACGGTTGTGGCTCCTGTGTTTGTTTTTTTGCTCAGTTCTGGAGTACGGTTTGATTTTTAGTTTGAGAAGATCCAGGTTTATTCTTGTTTACATCCTCTTCAGTTGTGTAGCCCTGAGGATGAAGAGGCCCCAGTCTCCTTCTAGAGAGTTTTTGAGGATCCGGTTCATCCATCAGTTGACCCCAGACGTGTGGCTGAGATCTGGATTCAGCTCTATTCTGTGATCCAGTCTCACTTGTACTTTACTTGTATAGTTAGCTTTTTTCACAAGCTTTTCACTTAGGCGCGGATGTTCTAGTTCCATTCTTCTCTTGAGAATTGTCTTGGCTAATCAGAACACCTCTCAATTCCGTATGAGTATGAAAATCAGACTTACAATTTCTACACAGAGATTGATGTAATTTCATAGAGTTCCCATTCCTTTCTAGATTGCCTTGAGCAGTATTTGCTGTCCTAATTGTTCTAAGCATCCTAGCCCATGACCATGGGATAATTTCACATTGACTTTTTTTCAGCTTCTCTCAGCAGTGCCCCTCAGTTCTCCATGAACAAGCCTTTAACTTGGTTTAATTTATTCGTAGACACTTTATTCTCTGGTTGCTGCTGTAAATCTTGTTTTATGTATTCCTATTTTTCTTTCTGTATTCATGATTGATGGTGTTTAGAAAAGTGATGTTTCATGTCTTGATCTTACTCAGCTGCAATTTTCCTGGATCATTTATTGGCTCTAGGTTTTATGTTGAATTTAGGGGATTTCTATCATAGGATTATGCCCCTAAAAGACGCCTTTACTTCTTTGAAATAGGAGGCCTTTAGCCAAAGGCCTGTCTTTCTGTGATTGCTCTGGCAATGTTTAGTGGTGATGAAGAAGCTGGCTCTCATGACTCCTGGCCCAGAGGGAATGTTTTCAGATTTCTATCATTAGGAAAGGGGTAGCTTTGCATTTGTCATAAAGGCTTTTGATAATGTTCCTCTTGTTTCTCTGTCTGTCTCTGTCTCTGTGTCTCTGTCTCTGTCTCTCTCTCTCTCTCTTATAAAATGCCATACTGAAGTTTTGTTAAGAAATATTACTAGGTAATTTCCCCCTTAATTCTGTCAATAAGATTAATTTTACTTATTGATTTTCTTACGATGGATTAATTCCTTTGTTTCAAACTTTTGTATATCTAATGGAATTACTGGGAAAGGACTTATTATCCAGAATACATAAAGAACTGTTCACAGCAACAACATAATTTAGCTAAGAAACAGCAGACTGCAGTGGACAGCCCTCCACAGGCAGCCTGCAAGGGACAGAATGAGCATCTGGAAAGACTTGGCATCATTTTCCAGTGGCGCAAACAGACTGGGCCATAGCGATGCCACTCTATAGCCCAAGGACAGAACAGGAAAGAGACAGAAAGCAACAGGTGCTGGTTAGGATAAAAAGACCACCTATGCACTGCACTGGGGATGCAGGTGGTTAAGCCACTGAAGACATTGTTTTAAAAGATTCATTTAATTTAAATTTTGTATATGGCTGTATTGCTTGCGTGTATATATGGATATATGTGTGCTTGCTGCCCATTGAGGCAAGAAGAGGAAGTAGGGTCCCCTGGATCTAGAGTTACAGATGATTGTGAGTTACAATGTGAGTTCTGGATACTGAACCTAGTCCCTGGAAGAGCAGCTAGTGTACCCAACTTCCATGTCACCTTTGCAGCATTCTGGAGAGATTATTTAAAGTATCATCTTAAAGTATGAGCCTGTGGGAGCCACTCTAATTCATCAAACCAGAAGAATGATGGGTTTGAGAAACTTGGAGAGACAAAATGAAGTGGGATGAAGATCTGGGGGGTTCTTCCAGTTTTTTTCAATGATATCATAGTCGGTGTGTTTTATAATACTGCCCTTATGCACAAGCATGCTTACATAGGTTTAGCATGACAATTTAGTTGAGCATTGGGTCTAAGAGTTTCAGTCATTGAGTGTGCATTACCACACCGGTTAGACCCTATATGTCAGTTGTAACCAGCAGGCTGTGGAGCTACCAGAGTTTGTTTCAAACCCAGTTAGACCAAAAGACACTGAAGCAAGCTTTTCCATCTTCACTGGAAATTATTAACATCCTCTATTCCTGAAAGGCCAGCTGTCCACCCCAGCTGTTGTAAAAGGGAAGGCATCCCCTATTTTCTGCTGAAACCCACTGCAGAAATGGACTGGAAGAATCAAAGGAAAAGGGCTAACCACCAAACAAACTGGTACCCAATAATGTGCTGAACAACATCAAATTCCTGGGTCTGCAGTAATGTGTTAGGTGGCTCTCCCACACTCACTGTGTGGAGGGGAGAGCAGCACTTTCACTGAGTCATGCTCCAGTTACTACTTTTATGTCTCTCTACTTGGTACTATAGTTCTGAATAATTGGCTCATATGCTACCTTGCATATAGATGCATGACTCTCATTAACTCCTGTTTCTTGCTCTGCCAAAGCTGGAGGTGGTGATCTCAGGTTTCTACCCATTTCCTTATTTTCTCTGGAGGCTTAATAGTGATAGGTCCGTATTGTTGCGTTACCATGGCCCATGAGAATAGTCTATACAAGATTCCTTCATGAAGGTGGAACATTTATGCACTTATCCTTGTGTATTTGTACTTGTTATAATAAAACATTAAAGAACATTTAGAAAACACAGAAATTAATTTTAGAGCAGATTATAACTGGCAATTATCCATAAATACCTGTTATTAATCCTAAAACATTTCATCCTAGTCTTATTATATATTTCACATGCTTTCTGTTCTAGTTACTTTTATACTTGCTGTGATAAAACACCATGGCCAAAGCAACTTATTAAAGTTTAGTATTTCGGACAGTGGTGGTGCACGCCTTTAATCCCAGCACTCGGGAGGCAGAGGCACGTGGATTTCTGAGTTCGAGGCCAGCCTGGTCTACAGAGTGAGTTCCAGGAGAGCCAGGGCTACTCAGAGAAACCCTGTCTGGAAAAACCAAAAAAAAAAAAAAAAGTATTTAATTTGGGTTCTCAGGGTTCCAGAGAGTATTAAAGTTCATAACAACGTCGACATAAAGCATGGTAGCAGCAGGCAGGCAGACATGGTGCTGGAGCAGTATCTGAGCACTTACAGCATGAAGCAGAGAGAGAGAAAGAGAGTCAGAGACACAAAGAGACAGACAGAGAGACAGACAATGAGAGAACAAGAGAACTATTGATTTGAGTTTTTTAAAATTTAGTTCCTTTTTATTTTTTATTTTATTAAAAAAGAATTCTTTTTAAATACAATATATCCTAATTACTGTTTTCTCTCCCTCTACTCCTCCCAGTTCCTTCCAAATTTCCCTCCCTTCCAGATCTTTCTGTCTCTCCTTAGAAAAGACCAGATTTCCACGAGATAATAACCAAATGTGACGAAATAAAAATATAGTAACATGAAGCAAAAACTATTATATCAAAATTGTCATAATAACTGAAGCAGAGACCATGGAAGAGTGCTGCTTACTAGCTTACTCAGTTTGCTTTCTTATAGAACCCAGGACTGTAGGCCAGAGGTGGCCCCACCCACAATAGGCTGAGCCCGCCTCCACCAGTCACTTGTTAAGAAGATGCCCTAAGGTTGAATATTATGGAGGCATTTTCTCATTTGAGGCTTTCTCCTCTCAGATGACTCTAGCTTGTGTCAAAGTGACAAAAAGTCCTGAGCAGTATACATGCATGAATATACATTATAATATTGCATTTATGTTGCAATTACAGTTTAAAAGGTTTAATGAGCACATATCATTATGTGCTCTTATCTCCTAGCTTCCTTGCTGTTGGGTTTAATTTGTCATTGATGTATGTTTTTTTTTTTAATATGTTCATTAGCTATGTGCTAGGTCTATGGCACATTTTTATTCATATTAATAGTTAAATTTAAGCATTTCAAAAGTATTCTTAACTGACAGGTTCTGTTTTGTCACATTTTCTGAACAAAACATTTCCCCTTTGTTTTGTACATGAGTCAAAAGGAATCTCTTGTCTTTTCCCATATATTGCATTTTACAAACTGTGTATATAACATTTTAAGTAAAGCATATATTAATAGAATTTAAAATCTAAATACTATCTTCTTTAAGGACAGTCAATGGCATGTTTTATGTCCCCAGATTTCTCACACTGCAGCGAATTCTGGAGATGCTTTCACTGGGCACTTATTGAATTGCTATTGGGAGCACTTTTTTGATTCTGCTTCCACTAATAGAAATTTTTAGATCAATAAACTTTATTTTTGAGACCAGTTTTCATTCACAGGAAATCTGAGTGGAAAGCAGAGTTCCTCTGTGCACCCTGACCTTCAGCCTTGAGAGCCATCCCCGTAGTGGTGCATTGTTACATTCCATACCTCGCCTAGCTCACAGCTTACAGTGCTATCCACACAAGTTTTGCACAAATATCAAACAATACATATACCTAGCAGGGTCATGTTGTATTGTGAACTTTTAACTCTCTTAGATGTTCTCTTGACAATTGTCCTAGAGTATTTTCTGTGGCTGTGATAAACACATGACCAAAAGTAGTCTGAGGAGGAAACATTTTATTTCATCTTATAGGTTATAGTTCATTATTGAAGGAAGTTGGGTTAGAAACAAAAGGAAAAAAGAAATTTTAATCAGAAACACTGAATGACTTCTTACTATTGCTCTCAGTATCATGTACAAGCTGCCTTTCTTATATATGCCAGGCTACCTTCTTAGGAATAGTACTATCCTCAGGTTGCTGGGCTCTCCTAATAAATTGATGAGCTTTGGAGTTAGAGAGAGAGACCATGTTTTAATGTATAAGACAGATCATGATGTAGAAAGACTGACATCAACGTATATATGAACCCACAACCCATACATGAGTCCATACACACATACACACACACATACACACACACACACACACACACACACACACGGTTCTTTGCATAATTTATATAATAGCTCTCGATTTGATGTTCCTTTTGCATTCATATTTCCACTCCCTTGGCAGTATTTTTTGCAAAGCATAAAAATTAGTTTTAATGAGTTCCAGTTTATCAATTATTTTCTCATTTCTCATGAATTTTGTATCATATGTTAAAACAGTAATACCATATGTAAAGACAGGTATTTCTCCTCTTAGTAACTATGAGTCTTATAGGTTTACAACTTATAATCTGGTCTATTATCTATCTCAGGTAAACTTATGTGATGAGTGAGATCTGTTTTTGCCATTGTTGTTTGTAGATGCAAGTGGTATCTGTTAGCACATCTACCTCGTCTCCACTGCATTGCCTCTGGTCCCCTGCCAGAGATCAGTCAGCTAATATTGTTTATTTCTAACCTGTATTCTGGCTACATTTCTGGACTATCATGCTGGGTGTCTGTGTTTGTCTCATTGTTCAACAGAATCATACTCTCTTGATCACTGTGGTTTTCTAGTAAGACTTAATATTGAGCTGTGTCAGTCTCTTGGGCTCTTCAATACTGAGCTGACTATTCTAGGTCTTCAGTATCTCCACATAAGCTTTAAAATTAGCTCATCAATAGCCATCAAGTGATCTCTGACTAGGGCTATCTTAGCTACTTTTTGTTGCTGCCAAGACAGGATAGCTCATAAAATCAACGTAAGAAGGAAAGTTTATTTTTGCTCATAGTCCAACATGGCACAGAAGGCAGTGGGTGGCAGC
This sequence comes from Mus minutoides, assembly GCA_902729485.2. Lineage (NCBI taxonomy): Eukaryota > Metazoa > Chordata > Mammalia > Rodentia > Muridae > Mus > Mus minutoides. The sequence continues at coordinate 1,052,151 of LR750047.1, forward strand.
GGGGCACTTTGCATCCACACTCTGGAAACAGAGGTGAGAACTGGTGCAGAGTCCTGAGACCCAGAACATAGGATTGTGCTGCCCACATTGAGGGTGGCTCTCTCCACCTCAGTTAAATCTCTCTTGAAATGTTCTCACAGAAACTTTCAAAGATGTGTTTCCATGGTGATCCCAAACAGTGAAGTTGACAATGAAGATTAACCATGGCAGTGACCTCATTCAGAGTAAGGCCATTGACAGTTGTAATTAAGGCAAACATTGAAAACAAGATTGCCTGTGATTAGAGTGGGGAATCTCAGCCAGTGATAGGGTCCCTAAAGAAGAAACAGTGACCCCAGAAAGAAATATGGGTGATGGTAGAGGCAGGTGCGGGGAAGATGAAGTGTAAGTCACTCAGTTACTCCAGTTTCAGAAGCTGGGAGAAGCAAGGATTGTCCCCTAACACTTACAAAAGTAACAGGGCCATGTCTTCATCTTGATGGAAGACTTGGCTTTCAGAATCGTGAGAGAGTAAAGTTTTATTAACCTAAGTCACCAGGTGCATGGAGATTTGTGATGTTTGTCTAGGAAATGAGTCCATGTGGAAATCTGAGACATTAGCTTTTCTCATGGATTTCAGTTTCTCTCTAGTAGGTCCCAGGACATGAACGGAGCCCAGATGTGTGCCTTGCCATCTGCCATCCTATCAATTGGAACCATTTCTAAACATGAAGGAAACCATACTAATTCCCACAGCTATTGAGACAGGCAGTCTTCTGGGAGACAATGACGGAAAAGATGTGTTTCTCATCAAAAGCTGTCTGAAAATATTCTCAGTTTTTTTTCCCCTTCATTGTGGGAGTGATACAGAAATTGAAGTCATCTTGCCTACACCCAAGAAAATTCTTCTATGGTTGAGGGAAGCTGAAATATGGAGCTTGGGTTCATTGCACAGGCACAGCCACGTTGACACACAGTGTAGGTTGAGGCCAAGCAGAGAAGTCTGATTCTAAACCCTGAGAACATGGAAACCAGCTGACAATAAGGCAGGAAAATGTGGGGGTTGGTTGCCTTCAAGAACTTTCTCTTGGCAGAGGCAGTGTAGGAGCCTGCCACTTAGCTTCTTCATGCATGATGGCTGAGCACTCCAGGATAAGACCCACATGTCCTTGCTGGACGGTCAAGGTTGAGCCTCAGCTGGCTCTGCTCTGGCAAAGAGGTATGACCCATCTTTCTCACTCTCCTGGCAGGAATACCAGAGATGACATCAACTTTGGGACCTACTGGGCAGTAGCATAACGTGAATCATTGTCATGGGAAAATAGATCAGCTTTCCTATTTGTTTGTGAGACTTGCATATGAGCTACAGGTTGGTGGGTGTATACAACCTGCCTTGCCCTCTAGTCCTGAGTTCATGAGTGATTGATGGTATTGGGTTATTTCATTGCTTACCAAACCACTGGCATTTTATCCCAGTGAATTCATCTTCCCCCTTTTTGCCCTTCCCATCCTTATCCCTCCAATTTTCTTCCATCTAGTGTCTTCCCTTCCCTTCTCTTCTTCCCGCTTCGTTTTGCCTTCCCTCCTCTCCCCTTCTTCCCTTCCTTTTCCCTCCCACCTTTCCCCCTTCCTTCCCTCTCTTTCTATTCTCTTTCTCCCTTTCCTTCCCTTTTCCCTTCCTTCTTTCCTTCCTTCCTTCCTCCTTTCCTTCCTTCCTTCTTTCCTTCCTTCCTTCCTTCCTCCCTC
>LR753891.1:0-15402 GCA_902729485.2 Mus minutoides
CATCAGTGGGAAGAGAGGCCCCTCGGTTACGCAGACTTTATATGCCCCAATACAGGGGAACGCCGGGGCCAGGGGGTGGGAGCGGGTGGGTAGGGTAGCAGGGCGGGGGAGGGGGGAGGATATAGGGAACTTCCTGGATAACACTTGAAATGTAAATGAAGAACATATCTAATAAAAGTTGAAAAAAAAAAAAAAAAAAAGAAACCCTGACTAAGACACTGGCCAATACAGATGCTCACAGCCAAACAGTGGACTTAGCACGTGGATCCCAGTGGGGAAGTTAGGGCAAGGACTGTAGGAGCTGAAGGGGTTTGCAGCCTCATAGGAAGAACAGCAATATCATCCGACCAGATCCCCCAAAGCTCCCAGAGACTAAACCACCAACCAAAGAGTACATAGGGGTTACCCATGGCTCTAGCTGTATATGTAGCAGAGGATTGACTTATCTGGCATCACTGGGAGGGCAATCCCTTGGTTCTGTGGAGGCTTAATGATCCAGGATAGGAGAACACTAGGCCACGGTGGCAGGAGTAGGGGAGCAGGTGGGAGAGCCCCCTACAGATCCATGGGGAAGGGAAGAAGGGATAGGGAGCTTGTAGAGGGAAAACTGGGAATTGGGATAACATTTGAAATGTAAATAAATAACCAATAAAAAATGGGGAAAAAAAGAAAAAAAAAAAAAAGTGCCTGGTTTAGTTGTAAAGATCTATAATGTATAGACAAGTACTGTAGCATATACACACAATTGGAGCAACTGTGTAAATTTAATCTTATTGTAGCTCTGACTAAAAAAGATTGTTAGTTTTAATTATACATTTTATTTGGAGCAGATAACCGATATATAAGCTACTGGTAAGAAATTTTGTTTCTTTATATTCACACTGAGTTTACAAAATTCTAGACTATCTCCATTTAAGCTAGCTACTTTGAGAATAGCACATAGACTGTGCTGGTCAATTTCTCATCACAGTGACAAATACCTAACCACACAAGTTGAAAGGAAGACTTTAACTTGACTCACAATGCAGATCTTCAGTCTATGAACAGCAGTTCTGCTGTTTCTGGGTCTTGGTGAGGGAGAACTTCAAGGCATGAGAGTCTGTGGTAGATAAATGTATCCAGTGTGTATTAGCCAGGAAGTAGGGTCATAGTCAGAAAGGGGCTAGGATAAGATATACCCTTAGACAGGGCCCTGTGACCAGTCCCTTCCCACCAGTCTCTACCTCTCATAGCAACACCACCTTCCAGTGGTCAATTCAAACTTTGAGTCCATTGCTTCCCCAAAGCCCTACCTCTGAATTCTTGCTTGCTTGAGCTACAAACCTTCAAGTCCTGAGCCTTTTTAAGGCACTTGTCATATGCAAACTGTGGTGGTTTGAATGAGAATGTTCCCCAAAGGCTCACAAATGTGAATACTTGATCATCAGGATGTGCCTTTATTAGTAAGGATTAGAAGGTGTGGTCTTGTTGGAGGAATTGTGTCACTGGGAGTGGGCTTGGAGGTTTCAAAAAGCCCATTCCAAGCCTACAGTCTTGTTCTTCCTTTTGCCTGTGGATCCAGATGTAGGACTGTCATCTCCTTCTCCAGCACCATGTCTGCCTGCATGCTGCCATCTTCCCACCATGACGATAGCGGACTAAACCTCTGAACCTGTAAGCCAGACCCAATTAAATGCTTTACTTTATAAGAATTGTTGTGGTCATGATACCTCTTCACAGCAATAGAACACTAGTCAAGACACAAAACATAACAAACGAGAACACTAGTAGCTACTGTACCAGACAGACATTGTGGGTGGCTACAGAGACTATTCACACACTGGAAAATACTAGATGTGGGGTGGTATTTAACAATGTGACATACGAATGTCCTTGCACATAGTAGTATTCAAGGCTTCCTAGTTCCTAGAACACTATGCACAAAGGCTTTGTATAAAGCACATGATGAGCACATTTTTATCACTTTCTGTTTTATTGGCCAAGAGGAGGCAGGAATACCAGCAGGAAAGAGCCACATCCCTCTCAAATGGACGAAATCGATAATTTTGATCCTGTCCACGTTCCCAGAAACCTTAGTCTTAACTGTGTTAAATTGAATACTTGAATAGTAGTGGGAAGAGGGCGGAGTACTTTTTAACAAAGCTTGTTCCACTAACAAAAGTTGAATACCAGGAAATAAAACCAAGAGGTAATCCAATGGCCATTAATTTTGAGCTTGTTTCCTGACAATAAAGTACCGAATTGGGACAAAGCATCTCTGTGCTCACCTTCCTCTTGGAACATTACATCTGACTCATGGACTCCATTACATCACAGGTACATGGCTCACACCTGAATTCTAAATGCCTTTGTCTGAAGTGGCGGGTCAGACAGAGCAAAATACTGTTGGAAAATTTCATTCCAAAATTAAAGGTATTTCAAATAATAAGTGAGTGTAGCTAGGTATGGTGGTATACACCAATAACCCCAGCACTTGGTAGGCTAAGGCAGGAGGAATTCAAGTTTGGGATCAATCTGTGTTCTGTAAGGATATCATGTCTTGGAGGAAAAAGAAAGAAAGATGAGGGCCAGTTTTATCCAGTTGTGAACCCTATGAGCTACAACAATGACTGACCTGGAGATATACTCATGAGTTCATTAGTGGCACAGATGCTATGGGGATAATCTACTTTTTTTCTGACTGAATTTAAGGCCCACTCCACAGGAGGACTCTCAAGCCTGATATTGTAATTGGGCTAAGAACCCATACCTTCCAAATATAAACCTACTACCTTTTTCTTTATGTTGAGCGGACATAGGATCAAACTGCCTTCTAAATACAAATCTTGGTTCTCAAAGATTAGTACGTCTCTCAGTCATTAGAGTAGTATCTTCTGCAGGAGATGGTAGTGAATACAGAGACTCATAACAGGTCAAAGTGTGGAGGATTGTCTTTGTAAGTTGCCCAGCTCTATATGGAACATATGTAATATACCTCTCCTATAAGGCTCAAGGAACATTGTAGAACATAGGGCAGAAAGACTGTAAGAGCCAGAGGTTAGGGCAGACTGAGATAAAACAGTATCCTCTGGACATGACAGCTGCAGTCATGAACTCAAAGCACCTGTGTGTTGCCTGCACAATACCTGCATGAGAACAATCTAGTCAACAGTCCAGCATGGAACGAAGAGGGACACACAAGTCCCGATTCCTCGATAAGGAGCTATTGAGAGTTGAAGGTTGCTAAGGAAGGGAGAATTAGTTTACTTTGGGCATGTGGTTCCCCACATGATGTCTGTGCTCTAATTGATGGCACACACCCATGTGTATATGGGAGACACTAACAGAATTCAGTGGAGTATTTATATAGTTACTTATTTATATTTTTATGTATATGAGTATTTTTCTTGTGTGTATGTTTGTATACCACATGTGTGCTTGAAATCCAAAAGAGGCCAGAAAAGAGCTTTGGATCCTCTTGAAATAGAGTTATAGGTTGTTGTGAGCTGCTATGTGGGGGCTGGGAAACAAATCTTGGTCCTCTACCAGAGTAGCAAAGCTCTCAACTGCTAAGCCATCTCTCCAGCCCCTAAGTGGATTATTTGCAAAGAGAAAACATTGAAAAGTTGTGAGGGGTCTGAGAAGAGATGGAGTATAAGAGCATAGGGGTGAATATGGTTGAAATACTTTGTAGAATGTATACTTTAAAACGTTTAAATTAAAATCATTTGGCCACACTTCTGTGGGTTTATATTCACATAATTCTGTTCTATTGATTTATCCTTTTGATAATATCATATGGTTTTGATAGTAATGTGATTAGCCCAATTTTCTTCCTCTTCAACTTGTTTTAGTTGTTCTAATTACTTCAATTGTCTCCTGACGTTTGAATCAGCTTATTTGGAAAATACACAGCTGAGACCTTTTGGAGACTGGTATTAACTCTGTAGATTGTCTCGGGGAAATTGACATCTCAGCTGAGAGGTCTTCCAAACACTAAGTACGGTGTGTTTCTCTTTTTATTGAGCATTCTGCTTCTTCTGTCTGTATTTTATAGTTTTCACCATACAGACCCTCGACATGAATGGCTAGATTTATCCTTTAACATTTCATTTTTGTGGTGAGCTGCTGTAAATTTGTTTAAATGCTATTTAATTCTTGCTGTTATATAGGGATGAATAAATTTGCCTCTCTTTCCTCTGAGTCCAATTTATTATTTTGAATTTTTACAACTTAATTATTATTTTATGTACAATTTTGCACATGTACACTGTGAGGGAAGGTATGGTGAAACCACTGAACTACACTACCCTGTGGATAGACAGAGAAGTTTACTGGGAGGAAGAAGTTTCCGGGATGCCAGGATACATATTCATGTAGATTTATTTTGTGACACACCTTAGCAAAAGTAGTTGGAGTGATTTGCATTTAGGAAGCATCCCCAAAGCATTTTTTAAAGATTTACTTTTTACGTTTTTATTAATTCTGAAAATTTTATGCATTGTATTTTGATTATATTCTCTTCCCTTCCCAAACTCCTCTCAGATCCACTCCACATTCCAACTTTGTTTAGACAGATTTGGTGTGTGTGGGCTTGGATGTATTCCTTGCATGTATTAGGTACACCTGATGCCTGAAGAGGCCAGAAGAAGGTGTCAGATCCCCTTAATCCGGAGTTATAGGTGAGTATGAGCTGCGTTGTGGGTGCTGGGACCCAAACCCAGTTCCAATGCAAAGAACACCCACTATTCTTAACCACTGAGCCATTCTTCCTCGTCTCTCCAAACATTTCATTTTGTACTCAATACACACAGCAACTCTTTTTCACAGAGATTTTGTTTCTATGTGGTATGTAATTAAGTGTGTAACGAATATCATCTGACCAAATGGCTATCCATGGGGGATAACCCCATCACACTCCCAGGAAGCACAAAGGAAGCTGTGGGGACCACCTCAGTGCATCGGAGTCACCAGCTGCCATCCTCTGCAAATGTGTTTTGCTTTCCTGGAGAGACACACAAATGCCTGTGCTCCCCCAGCAGGGAAGGCAACCACAGAGCAAAGAAACAATCCAGTTCCAGCCTGGAGCCTTTATTGGGAGATTTGGGCCTGGTAGGAGATTTTGAAACCTCAAAGACAACCTTAGGGACAGACATCTTCCAATAGTACCACATTTCTATTTGCTCTAATCTTTCTCTAATAGTGCCACTCACCCCCAATGAATAAGCATTCAAATACATGAGACTATGAAGGCCATTCTTACTCAAACCACCACACCCACTGTAATATGTGTGAAAAGGAGTTTCCTGCTCAGCTTGAAGGCAGTTCCACTGAAGAATTTTCTCTCACCACACCAATTATATTACCTGGATTGCCGGGGTGTCTCAGGAGTCTTGTAAACTTCCTCAGTCTCTCTTCCTCCTCTAGGAGGAATCTTTCAAGCCAGAAGAAGCAGCCACATAACAGCAAAGACTCGGCATGGTGGATAGACAAGGAAAAAACTGGTTCATCTTGAGAGTTAGTAAGTGGCCTTTTGAGAAGTCTCCTATAGAACAATATAGATAGAAGAGACAAGAAAGACATATGAAGGACATATGTGACTGCCTTTAGGAATAAAATGGATGCATCAATGTCTTAAGAACATAAGCGTGCATGTTATATTGTCCATGATATTCTTTCCAAATGAACATTTATAATAAAGTAAAAAGATGTTATGATCATGTTTTTGAAGAATAGCTAATGAAGTAGAAACTTATAGTATACAAATGTTAAGTAATGTGATCCCAAATTGTAAAAAGTATACTTAATTATAGAAAGTAGGGAACAATACTTGTCATATTTTCAAATATTTATCATAATTATCTGGGGCTGCTGGATCAGAGCAACTTCTGCTTTGTTATAAATGTTCATTTGGAAGGAATATTATGAATGGTATAAAATGCATGCTTATGTTCTTAAGACATTGATACATCATCATCCATTTTATTCCTAAATGCAGTCACATACTATGGTTGGAGGTTCCTCCCCCCCCCCACTTCACATGTTAATCAATTGTTGCTATGGCCATATATCTAGAAGGAAGAAGAAAATCAGAAGACATTAATTCTTTCTCTACTTTCTTGGCTGTATTCAAGTTACTGACAGGAACACCCACCTTGTCCTCCCAGTTCAAATTTTAAAAATTCAGGATTTTGGCATTTCCCAAGCTTCCTAAGGAATCAGGAGAACGGTAGTGGTCTGTACTATTGGGTAAATTACATTCATGTGATGACTGCCATAATTACAGCCTTTACAAAGCTATTTCTTTAATAGAATCACCGCTATTGCAATTTTATGAAATCCCAAGCGAAGGTCAGAGCCAACTTCACACATGTCTCTTCACAGTCATCCGGAGCTTTGTTCGTTTCAGTTAAGGGCATGAGCCCCACACAGTAGAGAGCTAAACCAGCAGCTATTAAATGAGTCATCTTAGTCTTCCTTCTGGGTTCCCTGCATGGGTTCTGCTTGCTAATAGGGGTTAACAGTATAAGTGATTTCAAGTCTCTACTAGGAGCATTGTAAAGAGGACCACAGAGCATTGGCTTCTAAGCACCTCTCAAGGCTTATGCCTCTGCTCATGGGCCTCATAAGGTTCTTACCTTCCCCTGGGTCATAATGTTTCTCACTTCTAAGTCATGGACACACACACCACATACCTACCTTTGGGGGGGGGGTGTTAATGAGACATTGTAGGGTCTGCACTTCAAAAGAAACTCCATTTTCTGGGAACCACTGCATGCAGTTCTAGGGGTCAGTTTCTGTCCATGCACTCAGCAGCGGCGCTCAAAGTCAGAGCAGTGAATACATCAGGAGCACCAGAGGCTGCAGCGTCACAATCAGCAGCCATTGTAACTGGAGGCAGCTGAGCTCTGGAAAGGCGGGAGTGGGATAGAGAAGGGTGGAGGGGAGCCCAGGCTTTAACAACAGTTCTCAAGCATCCCTGCACATCATAATCCAATGGGATCTTTCAGATGTCCTTAGGCCGATCCAACCCTATGGACGTCAAATCTCTACGCCAGGGTGAGGTGTCTGGATCCATTTTTACCCCCCAGGTTACAGCAATATGCTGGAGATGCTCTGTTTCACAAAATGTGGGTTTGCAAGAAGGTCTGCAGATAGAAATGGGGGAAGTTGATTCCTCTGCCCTGTTAGCTAGTGTAAGGGTCCATGATTCACCCAAAGAATGACACCCTGGACTCAAATAATATGTAGACACAAGGAGTGAAGTCCAGCATGCTGGGGTCTCCCCATTACCAAGATAGAGAGACCCCTAAAGTGAGTTCGCAGGCCCAATTTAAAGCACCCTACGGGAATCCTGGGGTAGGTGGGCTTCGTCTTACCTTATCTCTAAGGACATTCCATTACTGGGGTAAGTCAGCTAGCTGGAAACTGCTAAACCATTCCCATTGTCCTTGTTTCAGGCCAGGTGGTAGGGCAGTTTCTGACTGCTGCCTGAAGCCTGGGTTTTTAGGCCTAGTTTCTTTAATTGCCAATTTGAAGCCTGTCATGGAATCAGCCTTGCCTTCTCACTAGAAGTCAGAAGGTGCCATTGTGTTGGACTTGCATGGAACCTCCACTGACCAATATGTTAATTGGCATTATATTACTATAGTATATATGTAGAGTACATCTAATATAGATTATTAGATTAGAAGTTATTTTCACTCAGTTTTAGAGGTTTCAGTGCATGACTGATTGGACCCATTGATTTGGATTCAGGTGAGGACATCATGTTCTCACAAGTTCTGACAGGAGCCTATGGTAAAGCAAAAGTGCCAGGAGGGAGGGAGGGAGGGAGGGAGGGAGGGAGAAAGAGGGAAAGAGAACAAGAAGGATCACTGACCCCACAGTCCTTTCTCTTTGAGGCATTCTTCCAGTTGTCTAAGGACCTTCCATTAAGCCCTATCATTCAAAGGTACCACACCCTCCTAAGCCCCAAAGCGTGGGGACCAAGCCTTTAACACATGGACCTTTAGGGGACACTCAGCATCCATACTATAGCATCAAACTAGAAATCACAGTTGGGTCACCCACTCACGCTAAAGTTCTGTTGTCGCCATGTTGGAAATTAAGCCGGTTATCAGAATTGCCAAGAAATCATGACAGGAGACATCATGAAATCGCCACATTTCCTGAACAGGACAGTTTCAATTGGGATAATGATGAAGTTTCTTTTGCCTTAATCCTTTTGAACAATGAGACGACAACGATGACGAAGAAGACACCACCACCACCACCAATTCCATGTGGGGCCAAAGAGCTGTGGGACTGAGAGGAACAACCGTAGAGCAAGAGTTGGGTGGAGGCAATCCAACCCCCTGAGATTTCATCCTGAGATCTGTAGAAGTAGGATGACTGCTGCCTCTGCCCCAGGCCTGTATGTACTGGTGCACATAGACCAGTGACCCCACCCTTACATTACCAGAGGAGGTCAAGTAGCCAGTGGCCAATTTAAACTTCCTTTCCCCTTATCAGTTCATGAGCAGCAGCACCTGGAATTCCTCCTTATGCAAATGAGGCATCCCCAGCCAATGAGGTACACTCACCCTGATAGCCCACCCCTCAAAGGTTTAAATAGCTTTTGTCTTCCTTCCACAAGAAACTGAATCAGTCTCTGAAGCTAATCCTGGTGTGTGTGTGTGTGTGTGTGTGTGTGTGTGTGTGTGTGTTTTACCCACACACTCACCTTGGACCAAGGCCCTGCATTGGACACACCCACCCACGCCAAGCTTCCCTTCCTTCAGCCCAGCCCAGAACGTTCCCCCAGGGAGGAGGGATAGGAAGTAACTTGGCACAATCCTTTGATAAGCACTCAGTTCTTTTTCTATGGTTCTGCCTTTTTGTCCCCATTTCCCAAGCAGAGCAGGAAAGTGTTAGTCGGACTTTTTGTCGTGGCTCTCGAGTGAGAAGGGATTTGTTTTGGTTCATGGTTTCTAGATGGTGAAGATGTTGCCCAGGATGACAATGTCGGATGGCAGAAGCAGGTGTGCGGTAGAGCAGAGTCCCTTACCTCATAGCAAACAGAAAGGTTGTGGGAAGAGAGACCTGGTGGAAGGAGTGGGAAAGGGAGGAGAGAAGGAGAAAAGCTGGGGTGGGAGGTGTCAAGGGAGAGGACCCACTAGCAATCAGTTCTCTTCTTCCACTCTTATTGGCTCCAGGATGCCAGCACATGTGGTGATGTGGCCTCATTCAAGGAGGGTCTTTAGTCTCAGACACCTGCAGAGGGCGCTTTCTAACCTATGTTATTTCTCAGTCCAATCACGTTAATGATCAAGATGAGCACCGTCGCAAGTGACTTGGAAGTGACCAATCTCACTTTTTCCTCTTCCTTGTTTCTGTTTTCAGACCCTTTCTGTCTATAAAATGAGCATCTTTTGCTCCTAGGAATGCATTTTTGCCTTCTGGGTGACCTGACTCCAGAATTAAAAACGAACTAACACAGAAAATCCCGATGTCTGTTATGGGCAAGGGCAGGTCCATCGACCTTTGACCTGGTTCTTTGGGTGATTATTTTTATAAAGCTTCGTATTTACTTCTCTCCAGCAAAAGCATTTTCATTCATTTTATGCTTGACGCGCCGTACCTTCTAAGAAACTGGGTAGTGCATGGGAGGCTATGGATCTGGTGCAACCTGCTCTACCAGTGTGCCACAGGGTGAGGAGCCAGGGCAGGCCACAGGCCTTCATATTTCAAGGAAGCCAAAGGATGAAGGCAGTCACGCTGGAGCTTCGTCCTCTCTTGGCCCCTGGCACTCCACCCACCAATTCCCTGCAGCTGCTAGAGTAGGCCTGTCAGATCACTTCCGTCTGCCGCTTCTCCAGGCATGGTAAGGAGCCACACTGCTTCCTCTTCACGCTAGACATCTGCAGAGACTGTGTGGTGGGGCATGGAGGAAGAGAGAGGGCGCAAAATCAGGGCCCCCAGCTGTTCCACATCCTCCATGGCTGGCACTCCTTACTGAAAAATTGGTGGAATGTGTGCAGAGCAGCTGAGGTGCAGAGGTGAGGGTGTGGGTGGCAGTGGGCTTGGCTTCCTTCCTGCCTGGCATCTAGAGCTCAGTTGGAGGCTGTGAGGCAGTGTGATCTGTCTTCACGGAAAACAGAGTAGCAGGAAATGCTGCCACCAGGAACACATTAATCACATTAGCTTGGCAGACTATCGTCTGAAGATGCAGTCAGATCTGTGAACACAGCATGTCCAGTCGGCTCTCTTAGACAGTGCTGTTACCCTGGACAACACTGGCTCTTTTCACACTGGGGCTGTGCCCACAGCTTGTGGCTCCTGGAAGGAAAATCCACATAATCACATGCATGGATACACGCATGTGCGTATGCACACGTGAGTGCGCACACATAATAAAATCATCAATCTTAATGTATTTTGAATATATTCGAGTCAATGTTCTATAGCTATTACCTGGTCATATTTCTGGGCCAACACAGATACTGGAGATGACATATCAGGGTCAGGGATGCTCAGAGATATGATTCTATATAGATTATGTTTTCTGGGTTCTTTTTCTTGTGAAAGAGGCAACAATTATGCATATTGAAATAATGCATCTGTCCTTTGTGACTTATGTATGTGTGTTGTGTGTGTGTGTGTTGTATGTGTGTGTGTGTGTAAAATATATAAATATGGGCACCAAGAAGATTCTTTTGTATTTCTATGTTTCATAGTTGTCTTACAAAGATGGAGAGGGCATTTTACCCATGTGACAAATACACCTATAAGGAGAAAAAAGAGAGGGAGAAAATAAAAATGAAATGAAATGAAGGAAAGAAAAGAGAATAATTCAAAACCCTAGGGATATTAATCTTAATCAGATCAAAAAGAGATGGTGACCTGAGCCTGTAATCCTACCTACTGGGAAGGCTGACACAGGCAGATGGCAAGTTCATGGCTAACTTGGGGAAACTTCATGAGACCCTCTCTCAAAGTGAAAAGTGGACTGGGAACAGCTCAGAGGTAAAGCATTTGCCTCCTAACATACATGAGGCCCTAAGTTCAATCCCCAGCACATAAAACAAATCAAAAGACTGTGATCTAAAGAAGGAGACTACAGAAGAAGTCTGGAGAAAACCACCCCTGGCTCTTTTGTCCTAATGGACCACCTGAACTAGTTATTAACCTGTTAAGTTTCAGTTTCTTCCTGTATAAGGTGAGCCTCTCTTTGAAAACAGTATGCAAGGATCAAAAAAGCAGAGCCCAAGGCCACTTCCAACACTGCTGAGAGCAATCGACGCAATCCACACAGCCAGGACACTTAGCCGAGCACCTATTGCATGAAACAGCTTGTAGTTTCACAACCATCTTTTAGAACAAATCCCACATGCCCCTCCCTGTTTTTGAGACAGGGTATCCCTGAGTTGTCCAGACTGACCCTGAACGAATGCTACTCCCGCCTACACTTCCAAACTGCTGGGATTATAGGTATGCACCACCATGACTGTCCTCCCACCTCTGTTTAATAGTAAAGAACAGTGCACAGGTACTTACCTACTACACTTGATAACTGGTGATCTGGCTTTGAGACCAGGCTAGTTTTGTCCCTGCATTCCCACCATCTTCCCCCACACTCCCCCATAATCCCTCCTTTAAAATTTTTTACAATGTGATAATAATTCTGTAAATTTGTGAAATTTCAAGCCATAATGAAAAGAAGTTCGGGAGGCTAAACTGGGACTCGGGCAACTTAAGAGTTAATTATCAGTGAATTTGACTTGCCAAAGCTTGGCTCCTTATTAGTCAAAGTAATTGAGATATATCCAAGCCTTATCATCCAAGCCTGAACACCATAAAATTTAAATCTATCAATAAGCTTCAAAGCGCAAATCTTGCACAGTAGAAGTGTCACAGTACAGTGACAGCTGTCCCAGAACAAATAAATAGCTTTATTGTTGGGGAAAGTTGTCCTTTTTGAGTCCCTTCACCTAACTCTTCAAGGAAGAGCACCTTATAAAACTGGTCTTGGACTGTGACATTAAACACTTGGACTATGGTGTGCTTTAAACACGGCTGGAAAATCTCACAGAGCAGGAACACAGTATAGCCCTAAGAGGAGAGAACCCCTGAGGGATGATCTAGGCTTGGAACAGCAGGCAGATACTGCCTGCTCTGATTTTCTATTGTTAGGACGTTGTGCAGATGGATAGGTGTCAAACCTCTCTGGAGGGAAACCGGCTCATTGGACACAATTGGCAATCACAGCTTCTTCCAGGTGCCTGCCTAAGAATGATTTTCTTTCTTCCAACTGGGATGAGCTAAGAGGAGTCTGGACTTGTTTGAGAATATGACCCCATCAGTCACTTCAGGTTATCTGCAGAGCACCACTCCCCACAGTGATTCTGTGGATTTAATACTCATGTATCTTCAGGTGTTAAAAACAGAAAGTACCTGAGACATGTGTGGGGAATGCCCTCTTTTCTCCTTGGTATCTAACTCGGGTTAATACTGATTCTAGCTAGAATAATGAAAGAAAAAAAATAAGTAGTTTAGTTCCTCAGAGAAGAGTTTATCAGATCCTCTGCTAAATAAATAGTCTGCCCTTCACAGCTAGTCAATGCCTCTTCCCCCTCCTCAGACCTCCCCAGTTTGCTCAAGTTCAGATTGCCAGTCTCCTGCCAGTGGCTTGCAACCCCAATCAAACAGTTGATTAGGTAAACTGTCTCTGGAATTAGTGTTGATTTGAGAACTGCTTCAGACATGAATCATAGTAACAGGTCTTACTGTTTATGAAGCAATGGAGATTATCAAGATGAATGGAGAGAAGCCAACTACCTTTCCATCCTCTGTATTCATCTCCATGTCATTCGGCCCTGTCATTTCTCATGCTGAGAGATTTATTGCTAATTATTGCAACAGATAAGCTGTCTCGAGGGAGCAAAACCCTCCAGGGCTTAGAGTGCTTTTGATCCCTAGGGAACCAAGGTGTGTGGTAACCCTGACATCAAATTAAATAGGAGAGATGCAAAGGCTCACAAGTGTTTACAAAAGCAGTAAGTAATGCAGTGTGTGTTGATTATCTCAATCACTTTATCTGTCCACACTAATCTACCTGATATTTAGAAAAAAAATACATCATGGATGCTAGGGGAATGTAATCATCTGGCTTAAAAAATTTTTTTAACCTAATAAATTCAGTGCATGTACACATATATCACTCGTACTTGATACTTTCAAAGTAAAAGCCATTTTAATTTCCTCAATCCGTCTAAAGATTTGGGGGTGAGTGGGAAATTGGCTTCAGGAGAGGTTTTCACTGATACTGCTTGAACATTGACATCAGGTCAGAGAGTAGGAAAGAAAGACGAGATGCTGACTGTTCAATATAGCCATCCATCAGATGTCTGGCTCAGAATCAAGACACACATGTTCCATCTCCTGTCTTGTCTCTACAGCCAACCTGCAGAGACCCAGACGGTATTCTTGGCCAGTCCTCTAAATGTCCAATTAATAGAAGTCTATTAATGGTCTATTATTGGCACAAATGGACAAGCTGGGAATTGGGATATAATTCCTGCCTGCCACAGTGAATGATGTGTAACAAGAGGCTGTTGTGCTAAAGGAGAACGGGAGAAAGAAATGACTCAGGTCAATTAATAGGATAAGTTATTTGGCTCCCAGTTTCAGATTAATAAAAACAAATTGTTAGCTCTTTCTCTTTCCCTTCTTTGTGACTTAAAAAAAAAAAAAAAAGATGACTAGACCACAGAGACACAGAGCAAGAGGGTGTCTCAAAACTCCTCTACCTGAATGTAAACTAGTACAGTCATTGTGGAGATGCCTGTATGATCTAGCTTTACTATTCCTGATAATAAATCCAATTCCAACTACAAAAACATTGTGTGCACACTATTGTTTAGTATACACAGTATTCATAACAGCCAAGGTATGGGGTCAGCCCATCTGTCCATCAACAGATAATGGACAAAGCAAATGTGGTGTATACGCATGAAGTTTTATTCAGCCATAAATGAGGAAAAAATGGTGCCATTTCCAAGAAAGTGGGTGGAATTGGAGATCATCCTGTTAAGTAAAATAAGCTAGACTCAGAAAGACAATAGCACATGTTTTTGTCTTCCTGTAAGCATAATCTGGATTTAAAAAAATTACATTATACAATAGAAAGGGATCTATTTGGAAAGAAGAAGGGGGCCAGCAGGAGAGGAGAGCAGACAACAAAAGAGAGTGGTGAAAGAGTGAACACAAACAAAGGAATACACACACACACACACACACACTCAACACTATATATATGAATATATATATATAATCAATACACACTGTTGATTACTGCTTCTGTAAACACTTGTGAGCCTTTGCATTTCTCTTATTTAATTTGGTGTCAGGGTTACCATACACTTTAGTTTTCTTGGAATCAGAAGAATCCCAATTCCTGGATATTTTTGCTCCCTCGAGACAGCTTTTCTGTCTTACCAATAAATCTCTCAGCATGAGAAATGACAGGGCCAAATGACTTTGTGATGAATACGGATGATGGAAAGGTAATGGCTTCTCTCCATTAATCTTGATAATCTTGCATAATCAGTAACACACACACACACACACACACACACACACACGTCTTGGAAAAAGGGTGCAATGCTGACATTTTAAGGTCACCAACAGTCATTTGGTTAGTCTTAAGGTTCACTGACTAGGATGGAATTCATGTCTGATACTATAAACACCTAACTACCCATGACTTGTGAGGTCATGGACCCCAAAGGAAAGCCTACTACTGTCCCTTTCATAAACCAGTATAATTTCAAATTGCATTCTGAATATTTAATCCTTATACCCACAGGTAAGTGTAGCTGTCACCTTTTATACATATCTACAACTTGAACAACTGAACCTGAGCTGCCCAACTCCAGTTGACTATTTATGACCAAATCTGTATACCTAAAGCTCAGAGAACATCTCAGAAGAGAGGGTGGAAAGACTGTAAGAGCCAGAAGACCAGGATGTCTGCTGCAAGAGAGTGTCTTTATATTTGACAGGGAACATACACCTTTGAAATCCCCATAATATGGCTACTAAACAAAACAAATACAATGTCAAGACCAGATAGGAAACCACTGTGCATAAGGGATATTTTACAAAGTCCTACTCCTAGATGAAGAGTTACAGGCAATTAATGGCTGCAGAGAGAGAAAGAATTAGTTTTCCCCAGGAATAACCCCCCTGATAGGCTATTTAATCCCAGGTTGTTAGCCCTAAATATAACCATTTAGCAATACTAAATGCACTTAGCAAATTGTATTTATAACTGTGTGTACATATGTATGTGTGTGTGTACTCATGTGTGTGCCAATAATAATTAAAGAAATGGTCATGAGTTTGAGAGAGAAAGGCACAGGAGGAGTTGGAGGGGCAGAG
>LR753891.1:15502-118923 GCA_902729485.2 Mus minutoides
CCTCCTCCTCCTCCTCTTCTTCTTCTTCTTCTTCTTCTTCTTCTTCTTCTTCTTCTTCTTCTTCTTCTTCTTCTTCTTCTTCTTCTTCTTCTTCCACAAATAGGCAATCTTGAACTAATCCACCACTGAAGTACTCAGTGCTTATGTAGCATCAGAAAGTTCAAGACCTCGGAGTTAAACTCCAAATCATTTTTTTCACTATTGCTCTCCCAAGGAAAGTTCTAAACAATTTTTTCATAATCATTCCATCCTTATGAAATTTAAAGTCACAGTTACCCTGCCTGACTTGTAATATACAGGTTGATATACTAGTTATGTTGGCACATTAGTTATTACAGTAAAAGGTAATGTTTTTGACCTCTCGGGTCAATATAAGTCCTACTGAGAATTCATGCTCTAAACCTTAAGTGGATTATTAAATAATTTATTGAATATTAAAGTATGAGTTTTATAGCCACAGATGCATATTTCTTTTGTTTAAGAATGAAAAAACAAAAATCATAATTTTGAAGACACTCTTGTGAGGTGGAAATAAAACAACTGAAAATTCAAGGTCAGCCTAGGCTACTAGTGACCTCAAGGATAGCCCAGGACACAGATCATGTTGTCTCAAATTGTTCATGAAATATTTCCAGTAGAACCTCAAATATGAAAAATTTAGAGACAAATTTGATAGATGTTAAAATGTACATCCTCAAAGCCATAATGCACTGATGAAAGAAATTAGAGATGTAAATTAAATGAAATGGCAGCATTCTCATGAATGAAAGAACTTCCTCATCACTATGACATCTGTGCCCCTCCAAACTGATTATGGAGTTATTATGACTCCAACACTCAAGCAAGTTTTTATCTATAAATTTTTATATATATGGTAAATATTATGGTAAAAAGAATCTAAACAGACAAGGACATTTTGTAAGAGAATGAACCAATTTGGGCCTTTCAGTACTTAATTTGAAGATTTACTAGAGAGTTTCAGGATTTCAGACAGTACAGTATGTGTAAGTAGGGATACATGGCTTACATGGTCAATTGATTTCTTCACAAATCTCTCAAAGTACTTCAACAAGGACAAGACATGGGTGGCTATTTGGTTTTCAAGAAATAGTTCTGTATTACCTGGCTGTTCATATGAAAAAATTATGAACTTCAAAATGTGTCTCATACTATAATTTAAAAAAAAAAACCTCTAAATTGGTTATATACCCAGATATAAAATCTATATGCTGTTCTTATAACCTTGGGGTATATATTTAAATTAAATAACTAAATGATTTTAGGAACGGCTAATACAGTTCAAAACAAAATTTAAATGTTATGTAAGAAAACTCTCAAGTTGGAATGCTGGTTTTTGTTGTACTTTTCTAAGGAGTGTTGGGCTGCTCTCTCCATCCAGTTAAGTTACCTGGAGATCAGCTGGGTTCTTTTGAGTCTTGCTTTTTAGGTTTATAAGGGCAGATCCAGAGCAGACTTTACATTAAGGCCAACATTTCTTCTATTAAGGCCTGACCCTTTAAGGACTGTTCAATGCCCGCTGTGTTATGAGATACCTTATATTTAGTGGAATTATAGCCCGCTGTGTTATGAGATGTCTTATACTTAGTGGAATTATAATCCTTCCTTGGCCTCTGTGTGAGCGATAGTAGTCACTATCCTATGGAATTTCAGTGGTTTTATCCCCTAGAGCTGTGGGGCCTCCTCTCACTCGTGGCCAAGTCACTTCTTAGTAGAAGACTACAAAGGATTCATCAGGTTTGCAGATGTCTCTCTCTGTGTATTTTCCATAATCATATGTAAATTTTGGTTCTTCAACCTTGAGAGTCTTTGATAGTTTTGTGTATCTGTGTTGTGTGTGTTGTGCTTGTGTATATGTTGTGCACATGTGTATGTGTCTATCCCAGGGGATGGCTAAGCTCTGGCTTATTCTTTTTCCTGCATGGTTACTTAGTCATTGCATCCAGGAGGCAAGCTGGAAATCACATAGAGCTCAAACTGTTTTGTCTTTCTGAGGTCACAGTCTTGAGTTACCTACTGTCCAATGCCTAAAACCAGTTTTTAAAAATAATTTCCAATTATTTACAAGAGGGCAATTATCAGCTTTGAAAGAACCAAGGAAATATAAACTCAGAAAAAAATAATGAAACCGTTAGAGCACAAATATCTTAAAGAAACACAACTATATAGATTACACTAGACAAAGAATTAATCAGAGATAAGAATTTATATAATCATACACATATTTGTAAGAAGTAAGGCAATGGTACTCAAAATATAAAGAGAGAATAATGATCTTAGAAGAACCAAATGAAGTAACTTGAATTGAAAAATGAAATATATCTGGCTGCTTTTGTAATATTGCACATTATATTTTTTTATAAAAACTTTCCATAGTAAATATATTTTTACCTGATTTATTTTATAATGCTTTAAAATACAAGACTGAATCCACAATCAGCTTATCCTATACTCCGCTCTACCTCTGAACAAACAGTCAATGTGGAAGTGCAAGCAGCCCTCCTCAGAGCAAAATCTCTGTGAAGCAGATTGCTGGTTATACCCTGGTCCAGCCTCAGGAACAAGTCTTGAACAGAGAAAAGGTTGAGGACATACAGGATGGATGGATGGATGGATGGATGGATGGATGGATGGATACTCTGGTACAAGTGATAAGCTCAGGAACCTTGAACTTTGACTATTAATGTCTTGTCAAACAAGGCATGGGAGACAGGGTTAAGGCACTGAAAAGATTGTCAGAGAGGACCTCTGTGCTGCTTCCTATGAAACCAATCCCAAAGCAGCCATATCCTTAACAAATTATTGATTTAAAAGATCCATTGGTTCCAAACAAAAGAACCATTTAGGAAGCAGATTTGTACTCACTATGATATCAGAAGGAAACAAAATTGCAGCAATAATTCCTCTAGTTCTGTTTTCAAATGTATATTTTCTTCATGGTCAGAGAAACATTAATCTATAATTAAAATAAAATGGTTCTAGGTTATAAGAATCCAGGGATTATAACAGAACCAAACATGAAATCTCTTTGGCAGAAACCAGCTCTCTTTATAGCTCTCATGGTTTAACTTTGGCTAAACAAAAGTTCACTTTTTTTTTTAAGTGTGTATATGCCAAGACCAAGAAGAAGCAAACTTCCTAGATAGTCAGAAGGATCAGTTCAAAATAGATTTAGACTGCAAAAGCTTCAAAGTTTGGAATGATCTGAAACAATGTGTTTAATCACTAAAAGTAACCAATTTAAAAATAAAGGACGGGATCAAAAATGAGCAACAAAAAGATAGATTATGGGGCTGGAAAGATGGCTCATAAGTGATGAGCAATGGCTTCTCTGGTAGCCAGTTCACTTCCCAGCAGTGACATGGACAGCCAAAATCATCTGTAACTCCAGTTCCAGGGGATCCCATGCTCTCTCCTGGCCTCCGTGGGGACTAGGCATGCATGCAGTGCAATCACATGCATGCAGGCAAAGCACTCATGTATATAAAATAAAAATAAGTAAAACTTAAAAGCATTATTATATAGTTAGCTACAAGGAGGAAGTAAATGGAGATTCTAAACATGAAGGCAAAGATCTTCAAATTTTTGTTTTACTTTCAACAAGATTACTTTTACAAATATAAGGATAAGGTAAAGATGTTCTCAATTGTACATGTCCTGGAAATTTTTAAAAAATTATTTCTTTCCATGATTTTATAATTGTGTGTGTGTGTGTGTGTGTGTGTGTGTGTGTGCATGAGTGCAGGCACCTGGGAGTCCAGAAAGGGGCATTGGATCTTCTTGAAGCTGGCATTACAGGTCAGTGTGAGCCATCTAACACTGACATGGGTGCTGGAAACTGGACTCAGCTTCTCTGCCAGAGCAGAATGTGCTCTGACCGCTTCCCCTACCCTACCCCCCCCCCCCAGCCACATCTCCAGTCTCAACTTTGCAATCTCTAACACAAAATGAAATTATTTTGCAAAAAAGTGCTAAAAGAAAAGAAAAACTTAAGAAAAAAAGAACAAAAGAAAGAGAGAAAGAAAAGGAAAGGAAGAAAGGAAGGGAGGGAGGGAGGAAGGAAGGAAGGAAGGAAGGAAGGAAGGAAGAAAGAAAGAAAGAAAGAAAGAAAGAAAGAAAGAAAAGATATTGGAAGAAAGGAGGAGTGAATGGCTTGAATACATGTTGAGAGAGAGACAGAGACAGAGACAGATGCTAAGATCACCATGGAAAGAAGTTATTAAGAAAGCAAGAAGGTAAAATATATTAAATTTTACAGCTATTATTTTAACATATGTAAACAATTTCTAAAAATCAACAATAAAGATAAATAACAAAAATTTTAAATGAGCAAATGATCTAAGCATTTTATGAGGAAAAAGCATATGTGTCTAGCATGCCCATGAAAAACTATTTAATATTTCAAGTTGTCTAGAAGAATCCAGAAAAAAATAAAAATAAGATTAAGCTATTCTAACATATCCTCTAGAAGAAAATGTTCTGGCATCACTGGTACAAGCAACAGTGAACAAATTCTTGAGAACTGGTTTTACAGTTTCTTGTAAGGTTGGAAACACACTCTGCCAGTGAGTCAGTGATCCCACATTCGTGGATTTTCCCCAGAGGTAGTAAAAAGTCATGTCCTCGTGAAGACTCAGGCACAGATGTTTATAACAACCAAGCCTCCAGCACCAACCTCCAGCTCACCAACTGATTAAAGTATGTTCATCCAGTACGACAAAGCTTCTGTGAAATAAGGCGATTACACACAAAATCTACACCATAGGGAGGCAGGCACAAAAGGAGGAAGGGCGGGACGGGAGGGACACGGGCAAGTATCTGCGGGAGGACAGACAATAAGGGGCAAGGAGGATGGGTAAGGAGAGGGTGAAAGAAGGGGGAGAGAGAAAGAGTGTTTGAACTAACTGTTTGATCCCCCATGTCACCTGTTTCACTCTGCCTGCCCTGTCCCCAATAAGTATATCATAAAATCATGGCAGGGAGGGACTTGCATTTAATAAATTCTTGCACCTGCTAGTGGGCAGGCCAGTTGGTTGGCTCATGGGTTCACAGGCATTGAGAGACTATGTCAGATGTCAGGTGTAGCTTGTAAACCACCACGGCCCTTTTACTGGGTTTCTGGGGGAGAAGTTCATTGGAAACACTTTAAAGGCTGGGGCTTCTGTGATTTCAGCCAACAGCAACGCACCCTACGGCTGGCAGGTGGCCTTTTAATGACTGGGCAGAGGCTCCAGGAGGTCTGTGTTGATCTCACTATGCCACTGTGCTGATTTTAAGTATGAAATGGGCCCACAGCTGAACTCTGGAAATGGAGCCACTACCTGACTCTCCCCTTTGAGGGCACCCTATGCTGGGGAGATACCCACTGTTCCTAGGGCCTGGCAACTCTGTGTTCTTATTCTGGACACGGAGTTAGTTTCCCTCACCCACTGTTCTGTTCTTTAGTGAGCCCTGGGACACAGAGCGATGGAGACAACGCTCCTTCCACTAAGGATCGCCAATGCAAAATAGAAGACAGATCCAGACCGGGTTTTGAGCTGAGGCAGCAAAATGAGCAGCAGAGGCTCAGGATCCAGCCCTGGGCCCAGACTGAGTTCAGGGAGGACTTCCCCGGGATGATGTCTGAGCTGATTTTGAAGCTCACAGTTTTTCAGCTTCATTATTGTGTTTCTAAGTTTGGCTTATAAGATGTTCAAGGCCACGGGGGTGGGGGCCATTCAAGGGCGAAGCATAGTTCTGGAATTACGGAATTCCAGCTATTAGTGGTCTGCTTTGTATGACAGTCACAGTCTCTAATGATAGAGCAGTGTGGCTTCACGGGCGCTCCAGACTTCATGCTAAGCACAGCTGAGCTACGATGAGCCACAGGACTAAAGACCTAGGTTCAAAAGCCAGGTCTATGTGTCCATGGTTCACTGAGACACGACAAATTATTCAGCCCCCTCTCAAAACTGAGCACCCACTTTCCTCAGCGACAGTGATACAGAGCATTGGGGACACTGACGTGTGACAGACACTCTCTTTCCCTTCTTCTTCCCCAGTGGGTGAAGTAGACATCGTCTAACTGTCTTCCCAGACCAGCAGGTGCACCTGGTTTGCCGGTGGCAATGCCTGGGACTTGCAGGTGACCCTGCTTCTGTGAATTCCTGAAGGTAGTGTTATATATCTGTGGAGGCTTTATTTATGATTCCAATTCCGCTTTTTTTTATTATACTTGCAAGCTACATTCTTATCATCATCCTGGAGAGCTAAATTTATTTCCAAACATCATCAAAGATTATCAGAAAACAAAAACAACAACAACAAAAAAGGATAAGTCTTGTCACCTGCAGAGGAAAAACCTGATTATATTTGTTTTACAATGACCCAGACCAATGCAATGTGATGGGGGACAGCTGGTGTGGCTCTGAGAAGTCAGTCTCAGTCGTCCACCACCCTGACACATACTTTTGTCACCTTAACATAGCTTAGGCAAACGCTCTCTAAAACCCCAGTGCTAGGATTGCAACGTATAAAAATCACTTGAGGTATTCCAGTGTAAGCTTATTCATGGAAAATCGGTCTACCAGAAGTCAAGTCATTGGAGGATCTATTTCTGTAAAACTGATTCAGCAAATTGGCAAAAATTTCCAGCTTATAAAATCCACATTACCATGAATTGCTTATAGAGCTTCCAGCCACAGCTCATTAAAGACACATAACAGGGCCCAGGACAGGTCTGGGCAGCTACAGTTGCAGGGCTGAGGGGTTCTGCCTTCTCCCCCTGTATCTCTAGACCCAAATATCCCCAAATTTAAGGGCTTAACATAAGGATATACCTTTATTGTCTCAAAGAGTACCTGTGGGTCAGGCGTGGCTCAGCTGGTAGTTCTGGCTTGGCTGCTCCTGTAGGATTTGCCTGCGGGATCTTTCATGTTGGTGGGTTGAGCCAGGATGTCTGCATTCCAGATGACTCCACGCTAGGGCCAGGAGCAGATCACAGTTCTTGCATGCACAAATGCCTTTCTTGAGGGAAGCTTAAACTTCCCCACAGGCAGCTAGCTGTCCTAGGGCAAGTGACCCAGGAGAGTGCGAAGGGAAATGGCACAGTCTCCTTGGCTACACAGCTCACCCCTGCTCAAGTGTAGTAGAGAACTGTGCAAGAAAGTGGGGCACCCAAAGGTGACAGTCCTCCGAGGCTCGCAAAGCTCCCCTCTTTGTTTCCCTGCTACCCTTACTCTTGTCTTGCTCTGCCCTCTCTGTCCTTCAGTGACAAGCTCACTCACTAAGTGTCTTCCCTCCCTCCTCAAGGCTTCTTCTGAACCCCCACCTCCCATCCCCCCAGCCTCTTCTTGCTCTGTGACCCAAAGATGGAGCTATCTGCGCTCATTCCCCAAGTCCTGACCCCTGCGCTGCCCCTTCTGCCACGCTCACCTCTTTCTGTCCTGCTTTTTTCAGCTTGGGCCACAGGCACTGGAGGCAGAAAACTGGCATTCCTTACAGTCAAGGTTCCACTGGAACCTTAGGGACTGTGCAATGGAGGGAAACCATTCTAAAACTACTGCTAGTCGGTTCATTTTAAAAGCTAATGTTGGAGCTAGAAAGATGGTTCAGCAGGTAAGAGCACTCACTGGCTGTTTTTCACAGGACCGCTGCTGGATTCCCCACGCCCACATGGCAGCTCACAACCATCAGTATCTCTAGTTCCAAAGTAGCCAGCACTTTCTTCTGTATCTACCCTCCGCCCAGGCACCAGGTACCAGATACATACATGGTACACAGACATGAAGGCAGGCAGGCAAAACACAAGAACACATAAAATAATAAAATAAAAACAATTTAAAAACCTATATTAAAAAAAAAAAAGTAAATTTCCTCTTGGTAAGTCGGTGAATTTAACAAAAGCCAGGAAAGATTCCTTGATTTTATTTTTTAAAAGGGTTCACAAACTAGAAAGAAATCAGTAAATATTAAAAAAAAACTTTCTTTACAAAGAATTGAAAATTTGATTCTATAGGTAAGACGAATTCATCATATTCAGATTCACTGTGTGTGGGCAGAACAACTGCTCCCCAAGACAGGCTTTTTTGTAGGCAGAGAATTTGGATAAAGGTTGTTCCAAGAATGTATCCATCCACAACCAGCTTTCAGTGAATCCATGGCTTCCATTTATAGCCGTGAAATCCCTTAAGCTCAGAAGTGCCTTTTGGAGGCCGGCCTCAGCAGGAGCATGGCAGGTAAGCCTGCAGCCTCAGTGACCTTAGCCAGGCTCTGCTTTTCTGGACAATGCAGTCTTGTACACACGCGTTCTGTGGACAACGCCAGCAGCCTTTTCACACAGCAGCTCCAGTTTCAAAGGTGTTGTCTTTCTACCCACAGCTGGCAGGAGTGCCTGGTGACATTTCCTGCAGGATGCACCAGAAGGGATGAGAGCCAACCCTGTTGCCTCTGACTGCAGACCAAAGCCCCACCTTTCTTCCACTTCTGACTGAGTACAGACTTGTTTCCTCTTTGCTCCTTCAGTCACTGGTCTCAGCTCACACACAGAATTCATCCTGGAGTATGGCCTGGTGATTCTTGGTGATGGGGTCTGGGGCTAGCTGAGAGTGGTGGGCATACCTTTGAGTGTAATGCCGATTGCCTGTTCCTCGATGTGTGTGATGCCTATCTCATGCTGACAAGTGGCCTAGCATACATGCAGGGTCTTCAGTAGGTCACCCAGAGCCCATTAACAGAGGACTGAATTTTTCCCATGTGTTCTGGAGGTCCCAGACAGAGACCTCCAGACTCCTTCTACCTGATGTGTCTTTGGGTGTTGCAAATGCACAGGAGTGGATGGATTCATTAGCTGGGGGCTCTCTGGAGAGGACTGTGGGAAATATAAAGGAAATATACTGAGTTTTTTTCTTAGTTAAAGGTTAAATGAGACAAAGAATATTCTATCTCTAAAAAAAAATTTGTAAAGACACTATCTAGCAGAAACCCCTCTGCTACACAGTGCATTTCTAAGATCCAAGCACATACTCATGACCATAAGACTCTTTGAGTCTGGTAACTAGCCTACCTCCCCTCCCCACCCAACCAGACACACACATACACACACACACACACACACACACACACACACACCTGGGTCCCTGAAGCATTGTTTGGCACAAGGGATTTTTGGCACAAATTGCTCTCCCATAGCAACTGAGGTTGACATAAAGCTATACAATATAATTTTTAAACATGAACTTGACCCATCACACCCATGAATATTATTAGGCGGCATCTTTGGGCCTAGCATGGTCAAAGAAGGCCTTGGCTTTCTTGCAGGCTTGGTGGTTCTATGGAGCAGGACAAGGAGGCATGGATTGTTATGGCCACCAGTAAGTAGGTAACTACCCAGTGGCTACGCTGTTTATTGCATTGTAAATGGAAATGCCTAAGGATCCCCAGCCACCACTGTTCTCGTTTGCTTATTTTTGCTGTGATCAACACCATGATCAAACTTGAGCAACAAAGGGTTTATTTTAGCTTGCAAATTACAGTCCACCATTGAGGGAAATAAGGCAGAAATTTAAGGTAGGAACACAGAGGCAGGAGCTGAAGCCGAGACCATTGAGGAATGCTGTTTACCGGATTAGTCCCATTTTCAATTCAGTTACTTTTCTTATACAACCAAGGCCCACCATCTAGCTATGGTAGGTACCACCCACAGTGGTCTGGGTCCTCCGACATCAATTAGCAATCAATAAAATGCTCTCTACAGGCATGCCACTGGACAATCTGATGGAGACATTCTTCAACAGAGGTGTCCTCTTCCCAGGGGTGCCAAGTTGACGATGAAATTTAACCATCACGGCCATCACAAGCTCTATAACCTCTGATTCCCACAGGTCACCGCATTGGGGTCCTCCTATGCATTGTTTTATGGAGGGAGGACAGGAAATCCAGGATCGTCATTGTCAGCACCCTTTATAAGCACAGGAGTACCACAAATACAGACTGGTGCAGCCAAATCAAACCAACATCCAGTCTCCACAATAAAGTGTTATCGCTCAATTCTATTAAAGACCTATTAAGTGTTAGACTGTGGCTCAGTAGAGGATGTCTAGATCATTGCTTACTTTTCTTGATGCTGTGACAGAACACTGAGCAACTTAAGGGAGGAAGGACTTATTTTGGCTCACATGTTAAGGGTCTACTGTCTCATGGCAGGGAAGGTGTGGTAGCAGGAGAATGACATCATTGGTCTCATTGTGCCTGCAGTTGGGAGAACCGGGTGATGGAGACTGGTGCTCCGCTCAGTTTCCCATTTTAATTTAGTCCTGGTTCCCACAGCCACATGGATGGTGCTGCCTATATCCAAGGGGTAGTCTTCCCCTTTTCAGTCAAACTTCTCTACAAACTTCCTCACGTCCTCATAAACATGCTTAAGGTGCCTCCCAAGTGATTCTAAACCTCGCCAAGTTGACAATCAAGATTGACCATCACCCCTAGAGTGAGGTCTGAGGTTTGATGCATAGCACGGCCATGGAGTGAGACACACACACACACACACACACACACACACACACACAGAGAGAGAGAGAGAGAGAGAGAGAGAGAGAGAGAGACAGCGAGAGAGAGAGAGAGAGACTGTAGGGCATTCTTGCTCATGAAACTTCTTTTTTTTTTTCCTTTAAATTATGACTATCTTCTCTATTCTACTCCAAGAGAAAATTCCTGTAAGTTTTTAGCATAAGGCAGTCAGGCAGTCGTTAACTGTCTACTCTGGGGGAAAGTTCTAGGACCTGCTCTCTCTGCTTTCATAAAGATAGCTCACTTCTTCCTGTAGTGACTCTGGGTCTTTTTCATCTCTCTTTGTTTTATTTATTTGTGTTTTGGGGTTGTTTTGCTTTGTTTTGTTTTGTTTTTCGAGACAGTTTCTCTGTGTAGCGCAGGCTGTCCTGGAACTCACTTTGTAGACCAGGATGGCCTCGAACTCAGAAATCCGCCTGCCTCTGCTTCCCAAGTTCTGGGATTAAAGGCGTGCACCACCACACCCGGCCTATTTTGGGGTTTTTGAATGAAAGAATAGCTAAGGAGCTTATTACCCACATTCTGTACATTTAGTGAGAGTCTATGAAACTTCAGTTTTGGAGTGATGGTCTGTGGGTCACTTGGGGATGAGGTTGACCAGATAGCAGAGAGGTCCAGCACAGGGAGAAGTGTCAGCATATGAAGAAGTGGATCAAAGGGAAGGAGATGGTGGTAGCAGGGCATTACTTAACTGAGTGGCCTGGGATCCAGTCTGGGGCCCAAAGTAGCCAAATTGCAAAGCTTCATTTTTATTTTTTAATCAAGTCTTGCCTTCTTCCCCCTGTGCTCTCACCAGCTTCATATTGCTTATTTGCTTTATTACTGAAGAGGTGTTGAATATCTATTGTTTATATGTTTCTAGGGATTTTTCAATAATTTTTTTTAAAAGAAAAGTGCTGGTCTTTATGTTATAATAAGTTATAAATGTCTCCTTGTTGTGTGTGCTTACAGAAGCACAGGCTCTTTGCTGTAGACATCCATTAAGTTTATGAAATTACTGTTCAATATGCAGAGTGAAAGGAAAACTTTATACCAAGCAGTTGGAAACACAAATGCTCAATAAAACTGTATTCCTGGGTAGAAGTGTCTACGTGTTTGTCCAGGCACTGTCACAGAATATAAGGTTTCCATCTGATGAGTCCATCAATATGAGAAAGCTTGTTTAATTTGACTAGAGTATCCATCAATGTCATTGTTGTGGTGACAGAGTACACCACTATGAAAAGTTCCCTGTGAAGATGAATGGGGCATCTAGCTAACCCTCAGGAGTTGTCTGGGGAAAGAGAAACAGCCTGTGAACTGGAAAATACAAAGCAATAATAGAAAGTGTCCTAAGTAAGGCCCAGAGGCTGTGGGACTTAGAGGAAAGACAGATGACAAAGAGATATTAAGGAGGAGGTAGCCTTTGCTTCAAGGGATGCATAGCATTCACTAGGCGGAAGGACCAGTAATGATTGACCTTGGATGGCTGATGGGAGGATTTGGCTCTAATAGGGTAATGAAAAGAATGTCAAATGCAATCACCCTTCCCTGTTCATCCACCTACCTCATAAAGCCAAGCAAAGTCCAGAGACTGATTATGGCATGCTTTCCTGCCCAAACTACGGCCTCTCAATCCAGGTGCTTCTTGATATATGTACACATGCCCAAAGACCAAGGGGGTTGATGTGGCCATGGAGATGTCACCTCAGACCTCCCGGCAACAGAACCTCTATTGGATTCTCCAGCAGTTGATTGGCCCTCTCCAGCTTCTGAACATCTGAATCCATCACCCAGTGTCAGATCGATTATGGACTGTCGCAATAACTCAGGTGGCGATGGCAGGGCTTGGGCTGGGATGGAATCCTAGAAATGGGAAGGAGAGTGGATTCAATGAGGGCAGCCGTTGCCTTGTGTGCTGCCCTAGTCATTTCCACATGGCCTATCATCAGAGAAAACACTGACTTACGGTAATAAGCTTGGTTGGAAGAGAGGACTGTTAGTCAGGAAACCTGACTCAGGCCCAGCACTAGCCAGATGTGTACCTAGGACATGACTAAACTTTGACCTTGCTCTTTGCTGCCTGGCAATGCATGGGACCAATTGGACCAGATGGATTTGAAATCCAACCTATTTTTTGTATGCACCTCTGTTTTAGTATAGTATATATAAAATAAAATTTGTCATGTGAAAAATTTATTTTTAAGATGTTTCTGTTCAGGGGAGCTCAGCACATTTACACGTTAGTTAACCATCACTGCTACCCACCTTCACAATTCTCTGTGTTTTGTTAAACCCATACTACGTGCCCATTACCTTCTAACTTCACATCTCCCTCCCCCTGGCCCTGGCAATCCTAACCTATTTTCTATCTCCATTAATTTAACTATGTTAAATAACTCATCTGAGTGGAATGATATGTTATGTGTCCTTTGGTGTTTAGTTTATGCTAATTCACATAATGGTTTCAAGGTTCACTAGTGTTGTAACTGTAAATGGAAGTCAGGGTGTCTTCCATTTTAATTTGAGTCATGTTCCATTGTGCATGTGTTTGTGTGTGCATGTGTGTTGTCATACTTATTTATTTTCATGGTTAATCTCCATTGTCATCTTGACTGGACTTAGACTCAGCACAGAAACGCACCTCTGGGTGTGTCTATGAGGGTGTGTCTAGAGAAGTTTAACCCCAGAAGGAAGAGCCACCCTGAGTATAGGTGGAAACATCCATAGGATGAGATCCAGATTGGCTATGAGAAGGAAGAGCTGAGCAGCAGAGTTTCTCACTGCCTGCTTCCTCTGTCACTGACAGTTGACACAGTGTGACCAGCTCCATCAGGCTCCAGTCATACCTTTCCAAGTGTGGTAGAGTGTAACCTCAAACCATGAGCTAGATTAAATCTTCCTCCCTTATTCTTGCCTGCTCAAAGGACCCCATAAAGTAACTGATGCCCCGTCATCTGTTGATGGACACTTAGGCACCTTCCCCTTTCCGGCTACTGTAAATACTACTGCCCTGAAGCTAGCTATGCAAATACCTTCCCCAGAGCCTGCTTTCCATTCTTTAGGGTAAATACCCAGACATGAAGTTGCCGGGTGATGTAATGGCTTACTCTTAAAGCAGCGACTCTTGAATTTTTCCACAATAACCAGGGAGTGTGAATTCAAGAACTGGCTATTGTCCCAAACTATCTAACATATCACAATTTGTCTACACATTCAAATTTACCCAAGTTTTGCATTCTGAACTCTTTGTATTGTTGGTTTTTATGCTTATTTATTTGTTTTTTTGTCTGTTTGTTTTTTTTAAGTACATTCTAGTTGAAGGGAAATTTGACTCTTACAGCCAAGGAATGTTTTCTTACATGGCGAGCCTTGTTTGTACCATGGTTTTCCCCATTGTGACAATACCTCCTTTCATGTACATGCAGAAACAAGATGCTTTTCAGGTCTCACACTGCTTGAATATTCTCTGGACGTAAAGCAACACCCTTCAGGGGAAGGGCTCTTTTTCCCGAGCCAGGAGGGATAAGTCACCGACAGGGGGAGTCTTAGGCAGTGCTTGTGTGCTGGAGGCTGGAGGAGAGCGGCACATTTCTACATCTGAACGTTGCACATGTGCAACCACAGGGGCTCAGGCCCAAGAGCAGGGAGGCTGAGCCCTCCCTGGGCTTGTTCCCCAGCTTTCACTGTTGGAGAGCTGGGGAATACTGTCTGAGTTGTGAGTTCACAGAGAGGACGTTGGTTCTGTGACATGGAGTCTAAGAAGCATTGGGTGAGACACTCAGTGTCCAATCATGGGCACTGTTTGAATGTGTATATTCTCCTTTGGGGCTGCTTACAAGTGGCCTGAGAAATGCGTGGTGAAAGTCCTGTCCTGAGCCACCAATCTTTTTATGATTTTTGTAGCCACTTTCTGGGAAAGGGTCCCAAGAAGATGCTATTGATGTGAGAAACTGCTTATAGCCCAGGAATCAGGGGCAAGGGACTTTGGAAGTCAATGGAAGCAGTAAGACAGCTATTTGTCCCCACCCATGGGGCCTCTGGCAGAAGCCAGCTGTGTGTGAACAGGCCCTGCTTTTGATATCCCCTGACACTCAGAAAGGGAAGTGTCAACAGGCAAGGGGAAGTAGAAGAGAGGGTGAGGGTTGATAGCTCTGGCTTTGAAAGTCTCCAGTGGTGTAAATAGTGCTTGGAGAAACAGTCCGTTCACTGTGTGTGCTTCCCTGAAAGGGAGGAATGAAGCTGGAAGTCAAGGTCACATTAATATTACTTGTGTATCCTAGCACCTTCACAGCTGCATGCCATTCAAGGCACATCATAGCCTCCACGCCAGCATAGTAGCTGCCCACAAGTCTTTCATAGCCCCACACCAGCACAATGTCTGCACACAAGTCAGGCTCTACAGATCCCCCTCTGGAACAGAAGGACTTCCTCCCCCAGCTGCTTCAGGTGTCACCAGCAGACTGCCTTCAGTTGCCAACTTTTCTCCAGAAATACCTCAGTGACAAAAGCCTTATGGACCAAAGCCAGGATCCCTTCTTAGTCAGGCTGTACTCAGTACCATGTAGAAGATAACTGGTCACGGGAGAGGGAGAGGGAAGGGGAGAGGGAGGGGGAGAGGGAGAGGGAGAACCAGAGAGGAAATGGCCTTGGGTTTGTGACTAGCTGCACTGACAGTGGCTGTGAGGTAGATGGCATGAACAGAGAGCCTCAGTCAGAGCATCATGGTTGGCCTGGGAGAGGTGGTCAGTACAGAGGCTGATGTGCCAGTGGAGCTGGAGCAGGCAGGAACCAGGGCCCTCATCTGTACCATTCAAGCATCTTCCTGGGAACCTGACCAATAGTATATGGTAGACGAGATGTTATCTGTTGTAGAAGCTGCTCTTCATACTCATGGAGGCAGAAGACCCCTAACTCAGTCCACACCAGCATTGTTTTTGTGAGACTTCACTCTTTTATTTCAGTGGTTAGAACAATCCTGTTTTTTTGATTTGCATTTCCCTGATGATTAAGGATGTTGAACATTTTTTCAGATGTTTCTCAGCCATTCAGATTTCCTCAATTGAGAATTCTTTGTTTAGCTCTGTACCCCATTTTTAATGGGGTTATTCATTTTTCTGGAGTCTAGCTTCTTTGGCTCTTTGTAGATGTTGGATATTAGTCCCCTATCAGATTTAGGATTGGTAAAAATCCTTTCCCAATCCGTTGGTGGCCTTTTTGTCTTGCTGACTGTGTCTTTTGGCTTACAGAAGCTTTGCAATTTCATAAGGTCCCATTTGTCGATTCTGACCGCACAGGCCATGCTGTTCTGTTTAGGAATCTTTCTCCTGTGCCCATATCTTCGAGGGTTTTCCCCACTTTCTCCTCTATAAATTTCAGTGTCTCTGGTTTTATGTGGAGGTCTTTGATCCACTTTCCACCTCACACCAGTCAGAATGGCTAAGATCAAAAACTTAGGTGACAGCAGATGCTGGCGAGGATGTGGAGAAAGAGAAACACTTCTCCATTGCTGATGGGACTGCAAGCTTGTACAACCACTCTGGAAGTCAGTCTGGCGTTATCTCAGAAAATTGAACATAGTACTACCAGAGGATCCAGCAATACCTCTCCTGGGCATATACCCAGAAGATGTTCCAATTGGTAAAAAGGACACATGCTCCACTATGTTCATAGCAGCTTTATTTATAATAGCCAGAAGCTGGAAAGAACCCAGATGTCCCTCAACAGAGGAATGGATACAGAAAATATGGTACATTTACACAATGGAGTACTATTCTGCTATTTAAAAAATGAATTTATGAAATTCTTGGGCAAATGGATGAATCTGGAGGACATAATCCTTAGTGAGGTAACCTAATCACAAAAGAAGTCATTGAATATGCGCTCACTGATAAATGGATATTAGCCCAGATACTTAGAACACCCAAGATACAATCTGCAAAACACATGAAAATCAAGAAGGAAGACCAACGTGTGGATACTTCATTCGTCCTTTGAATAGGAAACAAAATACCCATGAAAGGAGTTACAGAGACAAAGTTTAGAGCTAAGATGAAAGGGTGGACCATACAGAGACTAACCCACCAGGGATCCATCCCATAATCAGTCACTAAACTCAGACACTATGGCATAGGACAGCAAGTGTTTACTGAAGGGATCCTCATATAGCTGACTCCCACCGAAGTGGATGCTCACAGTCATCCATAAGAGGGAGCACGGGGCCCACACTGGAGAAGCTAGAGATAGAATACCAGGAGCTGATGGGGTCTGCAACCCTAGAAGAGGAACAACAATATGAACTAAACAGAACCCCCAGAACTTGTGTCTCTAGCATTATATGTAATAGAAGATGGCCTAGTCAGCCATCATTTGGAGGAGAGGTCCCTTGGTACTGCAATCTTTATATGCCCCAATACAGGGGAATGCCAGGGCCAAGAAG
The DNA here is from genome assembly GCA_902729485.2 of Mus minutoides. Taxonomy (NCBI): domain Eukaryota; kingdom Metazoa; phylum Chordata; class Mammalia; order Rodentia; family Muridae; genus Mus; species Mus minutoides. Next base: position 32,484 of record LR753891.1, read on the forward strand.
TGGGAGTGGGTGGGCAGGGGAGCAGGGAGGGGGGAGGGGACTTTCGGAATAGCATTTGAAATGTAAATTAAGAAAATATCTAATAAAAAAATAGTAAAAAAAAATAATGTTCGAAGTGTGAAAAAAAAAAAAAGAACAATCCTGTTTTATTAAACCCAGGAGGGCAGCTTGCTGGCTTTTGGTATGGTTCACCCATATTCACTTGGAGATGTTTAGTTTATGCAGAGCTGATGACGTCATCCTTCAGCTGCAAGGTGAGGTCACTTTCTTGACCAGCTTGTTCTTTCTAAAAAAGAAACACTTTGTAGAATGTGGAATTTGTTTTTATCCAGAAAAATAAAAGAGACATGTTCCCCCCCCCACACACACATGTTCATTTCACTTTGTTTATTTGTAATAAATAGTACATGTTTCAAATAGTGTGTGTTTTAGACCCTTCCCCACAAGAGAATAAGGACAGTCACATGATGATTCAAATAATTCTACTTGGGTGGCCTGAGGCTCCTCCCATAGAATTTACAAGTCCCTGTGAAGAGCGGCTTGTCTTTGTCCACCATTACCAAAGAAAGGCTTATAAACCACACCGAAAGGCATGGACTAGGACAAGAATCATAAGAATGGAGAAGGGATGGGTGGACGCTGCATATTAACTTGATGACTGCCCTGGAGAATGCATTGATAGAAAGTCAGGGAGCTTGGCTCAGACCCAGTACTAAATAGCTTTGTGCCCTAGGAAATGACCAGAATTCTGACTTTGCTCTCTGCTGCCTGGCAGTGCACAGGAGAAATGTGACAAGCTGATCTGGAATCCACTCCTAATCTCACAAACAAAGAGTGCTCACCTGCTACTGTAGCATCTATAGGTCCATGACTGTGTCAGAACTCCATGCAGTGTCAGGAAAGGTTAGGGACATAAGAAAGGATTGCCAGCAGCGGAGGACAGTTGGTGACCAGAAACAACAAAGTTTCCTGTCTAATATTTTACCTGTGATTTTCTTCCATGCTGTTTGCTGTGGGTGGACATAGCAGTAAGGAATAGACAGACCCAGGCCAGGAGATTGATTGGTGAGCCACTGGGCATGGGAGAAAGGGAAGGAGCTCTGAGTGGGTCAGGGGACCCAGGTGTGAAAGAAAATACCCTGCCTGGTAAGAGGCAGGAATTAATTACTGGTTTGTGGGGAGGGAGGAATGACAGGGAAGAACTAGGTCCAGAGTTTTAGTCTGTAGTTGTTTACAACTACAGTGAGGGGAACTTTCCAGTTGTACAATGAAAAGCCAGCACATCACTGTGTGTTTTCACTCTTTGAGGTGCTGTATTACTTACTTCTCCAGTGGCTGCCATAAACTATCTAAACAAATACAACATAAGAAGGTGAAGGGTTATTTTGCCTTGAGGTTCAAGAGTAGCATCCACCACTATAAGGCCGATATAGTGAGCAGTAGGAGCTTGAAGCATGCGCAGCCAGGAATCATAGAGTGTTGACTGCTGGTCCAGTTTGAGGCATGCGCAGTCAGGAAGCAAAGAGTGTGGACTATTGGTGCTCAGCTTGGTTTCACCCTTCTATCCTGTTAGGCATTTAGGGTAAGTCTTCTCACCTTAATTAACTTGTCTAGGAAATCCTTCACAGATGTGCCCAAAGAATTGTCTCCTGGGTAATTCTAGACCATGTCAAATTTAAAATCAATATGAAGCATCACAGGTGTGCTGCAGAAACACACGTCTGGCCCTTCTAGAGTGTGCTGCTCATCAGAGACGGGCTTTAAGTTTGTTTTAAGTTCATATGGCTGGGCCAGGAGCTCATCCACAGATGTAACAGGAAAGCAAATTCTTTGGCTGATGTCTAAACCAGGCCTTCATCTGGATGAGAGCCCAGCTCTGACTCAGGCCAACAGCCAGACAGTTCAGGGACTAAGGGAACTTGCAGGCCAACAGTCATCCCAGCTTCTTCTACCCATCAGCAGACCTCAAAAGACTCTCCCACTGGGAACCTACCCTCCTGATCCTAGTGCAGAGCATAGAGGGAGTGTGAGCCCGTGAAAAGGCAAAGTAAGGGACGGCCCCAGAAAACAAGCTGCGGCAAACAGCCATGTCTACTGACAGACACAAGAGGGTGGAGACTGTCCTCTACAAAGCAAAGACTGTCCTTTACTTTAGTCACAAAGGTCACCAGATCATGGTTCATACCAGGCAGGTATATAAAGGGCTGAAAGGGTAACAGGGATATATGGCAGTGTGGGGGTAGAGGAAGGAAAAGAGAAGGGATATGCCTGTGTAGCAAAAGAAAATTCAACTTGCCCTTTCTCTTTATTCTGCAATCTTCCTTTCAGCTTTTAAGGTGATTTTGTCATTAATCAGGTTGAATCTTCTTGGGCCCTTGTTAAAGATAAAGTCTCAGTCTCTAGTCTGGCATTTAGGGGCCACTCATATGTCAATCACAAATGCAACAAAAGTAAGAAAGAGCCCTGGCTTTGGATAGAGGCTATCCTGGTTTGTTCTGTCTTTGGTCCATCTTTATCTGGACAACCCCCTACAGTGTCACTAACCTACTCTCTCCTGTCTTTCCCTTCTCTCCACTTCTCAAGTCCCATGTTCAAGTCTCTCCTCACCCCCCAAGCCTTCCCAGTTATCCAGAATTCAGGAGTCTGTCTCTCCCCTACCCCCGACCCCTGCAAACCTTCTATAGAACTTAATAGCAAACATGGAGAGTACCAAGTCCAGACTAAAGTTCCAGATCTTTCTATGATTATGAGATCTTACAGGAGACACAAAACCTCTCTGTCCTTGGGTTTCTTTTTCTGAAACAGAGTCCTAAGGTTCCAGGGAGAACGTAGATGGTGCCAGGTTGAAGAAGGAATGCAAATACCTGTGGCAGACACATAGAAAAGAGCCAGTGCTGGCTGCCTGTCCTCTGCTCGTTCTTTTGCCATCTTGTCACAGCTTCAGCCCCACGGTGTCTTTATATGAGGGTTTGTTTGGTTTTTGACAGAGTCTCCTTGTGTTTCTCAGTCTGAATTTCTGGCATCCAGAAACCCTCCTGCTCTGCCTCCCTTGCACCTGGGACTACGGATATATCACACTGTACTCAGCTTATGTTTAATTTTACATTTTACATGTCAAATCATTCACTGGTATCTTTCCGTTTTGATCTATAGATTTAACCAACTGTGGACTGAAAATATCCTAAAAAATAAACTTGTGCCTGTTCTACATATTTGCAGACTTTTTCTTGTCAATACTTAAAAAAATATAACAACTATCATATTAGATATTACATTCAATCTGTAGGTAGTAGAACATATGTATGAGAGCATATATAGATTCTGTGCAAATACCAAACTACTTTATATACTGGGCTCAAGTACCTCTGGCTTTTAGTATCTTTGACAGGTCAAGGAACCACCTCCATCAAGCACACACACATTCTCTCTCTCTCTCTCTCTCTCTGTTGTCTTCGTGTGTATGCATGCATACGTGTAGTATTCTTTGATCAACTCCCTGACAGAGTTGACCGAATCCACATTTCCAGAGGTCTATCACTTTCCGCCTAGTGCTAGGCACTTGGAGTCATAGAGATGAGTTTATATTCCTAATGTGAACCCATGTCATGTGTTTCTTTGTAGAGTCATTTTATTTTTAATGGAGAGGTAAAGCAAAAATAAACAAAACTGCTTCTCCACAGAATGGCAGTATGCACAGACACGGTGATGTGGGACAGCTGCCGTACGAACATTTGTTGCATCCTATCTTAGGTTTGAAGACTGTGAAATGCCTTCATACTCATTATTCCAGTTTTAAGCCTAGCATATTCCAAATGCAACTAAATATAAAAAGGCTGGATCCTCAAATCAGAAATGCTAGGGAGTGATTATGTATGACTTGGAAGCCTTAATGGCAGATTTCCTTCCTATGTGACTGACTATGTACGTGTGTGTGTGTGTGTGTGTGTGTGTGTGTGTGTGTGTGTGTGTGCATATGTGAGTAGGCTCATGTTCATGTTTATGTATGCCTGTGTGTATATATGTGTATATGTCCCTGTGTTTGTGACTACATGCTTGTGTTTGTGTATGTGCATGTGTGTATGTATGTCTATGTGAATGTGTGTGTGTATGCGTGTGTGTTTGTGTGTGTGTGTGTGTGTGTGTGTGTGAGAGAGAGAGAGAGAGAGAGAGAGAGAGAGAGAGAGAGAGAGAGAGACCATCACATGGGATACAGAAAGTTCCCAGGCAACTCCCTGAAAGGAAAACAAAACAATCAGAAACCAACTGGTTACATTTTTGAGATTGTAATGTATATTAATAGAGATATAAAATTGAATTTACAAAAAATTGAGTTGTATATGAATGCTAAATCAGGAATCCTCATGTAAAGTGAGATTTATTTCCTGATACCCATCTTGGAGGTAGAATGAGCTCAATCATGAGCATAGATGCTATGGGATCCCTGTTTGAGTAATTGCCAAGGCATACCTCATTGCCTTTTCTTTTGAATGTCCAAGTAATTTCTGTTAAAATAAATAAATAAAAGATCCAGTAGCTAAAATAATTCCCAGCTTCCCTCACTACTTGGGAATCTGCTTCTGCTTCTTCTCCAGTGGAGCCCCTGCTTCTCTGATGTCTCTGTGCAGAACTTCACAGAGCGTTGTCTCCTCTGTGGCACTTCATGGCCAGTGTAAACTGTCGGCTGATGTTGACTTGCCTACTGTGAGTTGGACAGGTTTGTGGTTGAAGATTTTCAGCCATACTCCAGCACCATCCCAGTGGCCAATCTGTGTCAACCTTGGGTCTGAGTTTACTGTTTCTAGCAGGCCCTTTGTTCATGTCCTCACATATAAGCAAGTAAGTCATGGAGAACAGTGTGAGGTTAGAGCCTTCACTTTTAGGATCCCCAGCAGCCTCGATTACACTCCCTACAACCATGTGCCCCATTGCTTCATCAAGTGCCTGTGGCGTCTGCATTGTCATTGTTAAGGCTAACAACACAGTGAAAGCTTAAATGATGAGAGCTGGGGGGGGGGCAAGTTGGAGGAAGGAGGTCACCCAGGGACACGTCTTTGAAGAGCATTGTGGTGGTTTGTATATGCTTGGCCCAGGGAATGGTGATAGTAGGTGTGGCCTTGTTGGAGTAGGTGTGTCACTACTACCTTAAGACATGGGCCTTATCCTCCCTTATCCTAGCTACCTGGGACTCAGTCTTTCACTAGCAGCCTTCAGATGAAAACAGAACCCTCAGCTCCTTCTGCACCATGCCTGCCTGGATGCTGCCATGTTCTTGCCTTGACGATAATGGATACCATTGTCCTTTTCTGTGTTTCCTGGCTACCATGAGATGAGTGCTTCTGTTCCACTCTGCCTTCTCCTCCAAGATGCTCTGCCTCATCATGGTCCAGAGACAACTGAACAGCTTCCCATAGATTGAAACTTCCAAAATTGTGAGCCAAAAGGAATCCTCCTTTGTGACAGTTTGGAGCTGGTATTTTTTTTCACAGCAATGAAAATCTCACCAACAGAATCCCAGTGACCACTGCAGCCTTGCAAGGTGGGCTCTTCTGTTACCACTTCTGTTTCTTAGATGCAGAATGCTGACTAGGAACAATGTGGGCACATTCCATTATCGGACCTTGCCTTTCCAATCCCGCTTGCAATCACATGGAGAAAAAAAAGGTCCTGCATTGTCTGTTCACAGCAGTGATGCCCTATTTAGACACCAGTAATAGAGTTAGATACCAGTAATAGAGTTAATTTCTATGTGACTGAACCTCCAGGGGAAGAGATGGTGGTCTTAGAATGGTGCAGAAACAAAGCCACTATAGGGCTGTAGGTAGGAATCAGTCAATACCCAGAATTCATGAGGGCAAAATACTAACCCAGAAGTCTGATATCACTGGTGATTTAGCTTCTTAGAGGGCATTTGGCTATCCCTGGAGACATTTTTGGTTGTCATAGATGAAGGGTAGGATTCCGCCATGCAATGGCTTCAGTTATTTTACATGTTGAATATATAACCCAGGTCAGCCAACACAACAGAGAACAGTCTGGTTCAAACATTCATAATGAATACATTAGTCGAAAAACTGTCCTCAAAAGAGGCATGAGGAGCTAAATGGTATAGGCAAAAAAGGCAAACAGAGGAGTTAAGGTCTCCCCAGTGACACTAGGCCACAGACCTAGGAGACAAAACCAGGCTGACTAATATTTAAGCAAAGCCCCCTAGTAGGTCCAGAGTGGGTGGCTGACAAACCTGGTTATGACAATCTATATAAATTAACAAAAATGAGTAGACAAAATACTAATGTTTTGATCGTGTGTGTGTGTGGGGGGGTATTACACAGTAACTGGTAGAAGAAGAGGACATATATGATTGTGTGTGTTCAAGTACATCCAGCTTCAAGTATATTCACAGACAATGGGCACAACTCTATGCAACAGTAGAGTTCACATTCAGTTGCAATCTTTGCAAAACTTTTATTTTTAAAGTTTATTTAAATAAGCCTTGTTTTAAAAGTCTTTTATAAGTTAGGTGTGGTAGAACATACTCTTAATCCTAGCACATGGGAAGCCGAGGCAGGACACCCAGGAGTTCCAGGCTAGGCTGCAGTAAGACTCTCTCAAAAACATAGCTATCTACTTTAGGAGGCTTTAGCCAGGAGTGTGGCCCATCTTTCGGGGGAATAGTTGTTACTTGCTGAGATTTCATATTCGTCCAAGAACAGAACTGAGTGCTTTTGGGGGCCTCCCAGCAAAGCTTCTAAGCAGTCTACTGAGATAGCCTCTGCTTTACATGGCTTACAGATGAGAAGCCTCAAGCTTGTCATTAATTGAGTCAGGTCACAAAACCAGCAGATGCTGGGGTGGGAATGCTATGTCTGTTCCAGTCCTGGATGCCCTTGCTGCCTGCAAGGTTTGCTAATCTGACACCATGGCTGGTGTTATTAATAAGTGATGTGGAGCTCTCACATCTGACTCACTCAATAACTCCCTTTATTATTCAGGCACTCCAAGGGAACAGGTCCAACAGAGAAATAGATTATATAGCAGATTGAATATGAAATATCCCTCATGGGTTGACGTCTTGTTGCCAGCTGATGGGATCTTGGGAAGTGACTCGTTCCTAGGAACTCTGACTAATCCATTGATAGAATTACAATGTGAATAGGATAAGACGAATCCACTGGTAGAATGACAATGTGAATAGAGCAAGTGAGGCATGTTAAAATTATGGAAGATGGGCCTGGTTGAAGGAAAGACGTCACTGGGGCTGTGTCTTTGTTATGTCTTGCCCTGCCCACTTTGTATGTTTCCTTTCACGGGTTCCTGTCTGCCTCTAGGAAATTAGCTTCTGTTACAAGCTCTTCCTACCATAATGTTCTGCCTCACCACAGGCTTGGATGCAGTAGAGCCAAGAACTACAGGTTCAAAACTCTAAAATGATAGGCCAAATTAAATAAGTCTTCCTTAAGATGTACAGGTCAGGTCTTTCACCACAATGAGAAAACACAGAGACATATATATCTGAGAATTGTTGTGAAAATTAGCTCGTGTCATTATGGAAGCCAATAAATCCAACCATTGTCTCTTCACAAGTGGAGTCCAGGACAGTCATGGTGCATTTCAGTCTGATTCTGAAGGCCTGAGAATTGGGGACACCAATGGAGTAAGATCTATTCTGTATCCATAGGCCCAAGAACTGAGTACCAATGTCTATGGGTATGAGAAGATACAGTTCATATAGAAAGAACTCTGAGGCAGACATGAATATGCAGACAAGGAATTCCAGCATTTGGGAAGTAGAGGTAGGGAAACCAGGAGTTCAAAACGTTCCAAAGCCGCACAAATGATTCAAGGCCAGCCTGGTTTCCCCTTTTAGAAAGCACATCCCACTACCACCTACAGAAGGAGCAGAAGGAGGAAGGAAGAAGAAGAGGAGAAGGAGGGGGAAGATGAGGAAGGAAGGTAAAGAGGATGGGTAAGAGGAAAGAAAAAAGGAGGGAAAAGAGGAGAAGGAGAGGAAAAGGAGGAAGAGGAGGAGGAGGAGGAGGAGGAGGAGGAGGAGGAGGAGGAGGAGGAAAAGAAAAAGAAAATCATGTCAGGTGTGTACTTGCGTCAGGGATAGTGGAATGTGCCCATAATTCCAGAGCTTGGAGTCATGATAAGGACCTTATGGCCAGCTTCATCTACATAGGCAGTTTGAGGTAAGTCTGAGTTACATAAAACCTTGTCTCAAAACCCAAAACAAACAAACACACAAACAAAAACCCCACCCCCACACAAAAAGAGTAAACCTACTTATGTAGTGTCATTAGCTGAATTGGATCACCACCTGTACAGGGAGCAGGAAGGCTCATGAAATTCACAAGGAACATACACGTCTCAAAGAGTCTCCCTAAACTTACAAGATGACCAGGCTCTTTTCCAAAGGTACAGAAGCAGTGACAGACTGTATGTAGAAGGGCATTCTCAGGTGGCATACTGTTGGCTAATGTTGTTGCCTGTGTCAATTGTGTCTCTGTAAGTAACTCTAACAAACTCATTGGTTTACCAAGACAAACTTGGATGAAATGTTTTCTCTGGTCTTTTTACCCATTCCCTCTCTAGGGTGAGTAGAAACAAATTCCTCAGGAAAAATATTGTGATATGTTCTCGCACGTTTTTGTTCTGTTTGGGCCTCTGTAGACTGGATGATCTTTACCCAGTCTACTGATTCAGTTGCCTATGTCTTCCAGAAACATCTTAATAGACACAGTCAAAAATAATGTTTTAGTGGCTCTCTAGGGATCCCTAAGCCAAGCTACACTGACCCATAAAATTACCCATCATTCCTGTTTTGCTATTTGGCAGCTATGCAAATAGTCCCTAAGACCCCTCAGCAGCAAGTGTGGTCATGGCCTTTAGATTTTAGCTTTCACATGAGAAATACCACAATATTGAATGGTCTGATATTATGACCTGAGTTGAGTCTCCATCATTTTATGAGGTCAAAGTGAGTAGAAGCAGTAATTTTATTAGTGACCACAAAACAGAAAAGGAGCAGAAAAAGATCCTCCAAAATCATGGCCAGTCTGGTCATAATAATGAAGTGCTTATTGTAATGCCAAGGAAGAATTATTTATTTTTAAAATATCGGGAATGATTAGATTTTTTTCTACTTTATTTTCCACTGGTGATGCTAATATTTCAACCGGCACAGTGTTATCACTTTATGTACCTCTGATCAGAAAGTTAGAGCTCAAAGATCACATTTTCCCTCCGGACAGTATATATCCAGGTGATGGACCTTTCCATGGGCCTGGAGAACACAGAGTTTGATATTCTCTGTGGCTCTTATCTCAGGCCAGGGTGCCAGGATATAGGGTCTCAGATGAAGATTTGGTGTGCCTTATTGATTATGGGTATGCTACCCAAGAAGAGTTAAAATAGACTGAGGAATGCAGAATAGAGAAGAGGAGGATCTTGATAAACATGAAGGCTGATCCTGATTGTCCGCTTGACACGATCTTTTAATCAACAAACCCTAACTCTGCACATGGCTGCGAGGGATTTTCTAGATTAAGTAATTGAGATGGAAAGACTGACTCTAAACGTGGACAACACGATTTCATGGACTGGGATACTTGACTGAATAATAAGGAGAAAGAGAGCTGAGCACTAGCATTTACCAGTCTTTGCTTCCTCACCATCTTAGTAAAGGATTCTATTCCTGCACAAACATCATGACCAAGAAGCAAGTTGGGGAAAAGGTTTATTCAGCTTACACTTCTGCATTGCTGTTCATCACCAAAGGAGGTCAGGACTGGAACTCAAGCAGGTCAGGAAGCAGGAGCTGATACAGAAGCCATGGAGGGATGCTTCTTATTGGCTTGCTTTCCCTGGCTTGCTCAGCTTGCTTTCTTATAGAACCCAAGACTACCAGCCCAAGGATGAGCCCTCCCCCCTTGATCACCAACTGAGAAAATGCCCCACATCTGGGATATCATGGAGGCACTTGCCCACCTGAAGCTCCTTTCTCTGTGATAAGTCCAGCCTGTGTCAAGTTGACACACAAAACCAGCCAGTACATTCTCTATGGTTGCAACCTCACACTCCTGCCACCATGCCTTCCCTGCATGATGGACTGTATGCTCTTGAACTGTGAGCCACAATAGCCCTATCCATCTTAAGTTGCTTTGGACACTACAACAAGATGAGTATTTGCTATAGTAGAGATGCAACTTTTACCCATGGGGGTGGGCATTTTGGTACACAATCTTTGCCTATGTTGTATCTCCCATTTGGATAAACAGAGATCTGCCTTAACCTTTATGCTACTTGATTACCTTTCTGTGCCATCTTCCATTGACCAACAGTCCTGTGTGTCTTAGGATGGTAATTCCTTGAAGATGACAGTAGAACCTCTCACAGAGATACTGTCAGCCAAGAAGAAGTAATAGGCAAACTCTCAGCTCCCAAGAGGACTGGGAGAGTAGAGAAGGAGGTGAGGGAAGAGAGTGGGAAATGAGGGAGGAAGATGGATATAAAGAAGAGAGGGAGGCCTGGGAGAAGGTAGAGGGGGTTCAAGGAAGTAGAAAAGTGGGGAGAGAAATGTAGGAAGGGATGAATACTTAATCAATGTGGAGCCAACAAAACTGCCTACTAAAGATCTCCCAGGACCAAATGTTCCTACAGCACTCCATGTTATAAATATTCATGTGTACAGGTGTAAGTTAATGAAACACAGTCACATACAATCAAGAACCATCCTTGATAGCTTCACTGCCATAATTTTTGTTTTTAATCTTATTTTTATTTGTACATCTTACTGAGCATGTCATTTATCTGCTTGTGAAACCTAAATTTATGGGTAGGTATCAAGAGGGCCCTTTGTCTTTTTGAAAACTGTCCATTTGAACTTCCCAAGAGAAGGCAGATTGGCAGGGTTTGGCCTCATTCACCCATGGTATTTGGGAGTTGTGCCATTCAACTCAGGGTCTCATTTTCTCCACAAATATAAGAACATTCTCCAGTGGCATACACTTAAATGTTTAGCCCTTGTGCAGCATATATATTTGCCATGTATTAAAGACTTCATCAAATGTGCATGCTAATGACATAGATGTATTTACTTTTACATAAAGGATAAAAATCTTAGCTGACTATTTCACACCTCAGGACCCAGAGATCTTCAGTGGTATTCAGAGTTGATTGACACATTGAGTTTATGGTTATTTCACATAAATATGCAGGGAAATCTGGCCCAAGTATGTTTAGGCCATTTCAGAAATAGCTGGAAACTCTGTTCTCCCAAGCCAAAATTCATGTAACACTTTTTTATGAAAGTCAAGTCAGCAACTCAAATGGAATCTTTTTTTTTTAAAATCAAGTGTTTTAGCACAGTACAATCCAAAGGCACAGTACAATCAATAGTTTGGTACGTAGCTTCCGAGTAATGACAGTAGAAAAATACCATCTTTACCTAGAGCAAAGTGCCTACAGTGTGTGTTCAGGCTGTGTGGTTGTACCACACAAAATGAGTAAATGCTGCCTAAACCACCTCAGATTCACCACACATCTGATTTTGAATTAACTTTGATTCTTTTCATTTCAAATACATTTTTCTATTTTTCAGAGCTTTTTGTGAATCCTATGTTCAGTCATATGACCTTTAAGGCCCACAGTTTAATGACTGAGACATATATGATGGTAGTTTTCCATGAGATTAAAATAGATTTGAAGAGTTCCTATCACCTGGTGATAAGTCTCAATGTATGACTCATGAGTCTGTGGTGACATTCTTATAAATGGCCCCAATATGCTGTTGTTTTATAAGGATATAGCACATAAAATTATGTACAGTGCTTGATGTTTAACAATAAAGTACTATGGTGCCTGTTTATGTGCTCATGATTATTCTAGAGTATATTCTTACTTATTTTTTAAAAATTAAGTTGGGACTAGAGAAATGGCTTAGTGAAAAAAAAAAACCCACTTCCTCTAGAGGATCAGAATTTAGTTCTCAGAGCCCAAGTTGAGTAGCTCACAACTATCTGTGAATCCAGCCCTAGGGGGTCTTATGTCCTCTTCTGGCCTCTGTACACACACACACACACACACACACACACACACACACACACCACAAATAAAAATAGAATTTTAAAAGGTTGTTTGGTGGATCTTGAGCTTACTACAGGGAATAATTAATATAGAATATGAACTTGATTGGATTGATGGTTGCCTAGGAGGTTAGCAGATCATCTTTATAGAAGTATCTGTGAGAGTATTCTCTAGTTTGGGTTTGAACTGCTCCTCTGTTGTGCCCTTCCTACACAGGATGGAACACTATAGTGTGAGCTGCTTCTCTGCTATGCCCTCCCCACCAGGATGGACTGGAAACTTTGCACCAGTAAGCAAAATATATCCTTATTCCCTAAGAATTATAAACATTTGATTATTTGGTTGTGTGTGTGTGTGTGTGTGTGTACATGTGTATCTCATATGACAACTTAAAGGAGTTGGTTCTCTCATCTTTCTGCTGTGTGGGTGATTGAACTCAGTTCCTCAGGCTTGGCTGCAAACTCCTTTATACCCTGAGCCATCTTATAGTCTCCTTTAAGATGTTTTGTCAGGTATCTGTTCATGGAGATGAGAAAGTTTGATCATGTCTCATGATTTTAAGAGTCTGAGTTGAGCACTTGTCCTATACTGTTTGGTATGTAAGTACCCCATGACAGTCACACTATGATAGAGCTCCCTAACAATGCCTTTCCCAGAGTGTATCCATTGTTGCTGATGCATGACTGTAGAAAGGCCTTCATAGTGAACAAAATTTGCCTATGACAATCACCATAGCAACAAGCACCCTTACAGCCTCTATCCTGACACCAAGTGTTTTCAATGAACCACTGTTCCAAAAACCCCAGTTTATATCAGAACATTGCTTTTTAGAAGACATTTAAATAGAGTTTGAGAAAAATTTTATAAAGAATTATAAAGCAGTTTCACCATGGTGATTTGTAAAGATCTAGGCTGGGTTTATGATCATGGTCCTTGATTCACCCCATAATCACTATCAGCATCTTAATGAAGAGACACATGGCACATAGGTTGGTCTGTGTGGAGATTTATATGTTTAAGATGTAAAAACATTTAGACAAAAATTATATTCTGTGAAGAATCTTCATGGATACAGATTTGAAGTGTGAATGCCTATGTCAAGACCTGAATGATAGGTTTATGCTGAGTTTCTCTGTCTCCCACCCATGCTGTGGTTTATACATGGTGTAGAAACATTGTTACAGTATTTGTACAATCTATACTCAGAATGCAAAAGTGCCTTTTGCCTGGTAATGAATCTCCGTAGTCTATTGCGCTGTAGAGCCATATGAAAATTCCACTTGGACCCCGACCATCCCAATCCACCCTGTAAGTAGTTTAAAATGTAGCTACAACAGGTAGCTTGTGACTGAGCTGTTGGTCACAGCTGAGCTGAATCAGGTTATTAGAGAAGCTTCTATACTCAAGTCAGTCACTGTGTGTGACACTCTACTAATTTGCAAGACCTACAGTTACTGGTGCCAAACTTGCCCATGGGGAAAGCCATGAAAAGATGAGAGGGAAATAGCTGCCTTCATATTCAGTCAGAGTCTGTGTTAATGTACAATCACTGCATAAAGGGCTATCCTCCAAACCTTGGCCGTGTGTGTGTGTGTGTGTGTGTGTGTGTGTGTGTGGTCATCAACAAAATTTAGAGATGGATGATGAATGATGAACATAGTTTAGTGAAAAGCAAGCATTTTGATAAGGTTGAGCGCTTGTGAGCCAAGAAGATGTGTGTTGAGACTCTCACCAATTTCTCATTCCTCCTTGCCCAATGCTTTCATCTATTCGAATAGAAAGCAAATTCTCCTGTTGGAGTTAATAAAGAATTGAGAGCACATCCTGTCTTGCATCCACCAAAGCAGGGAGAACCTCCTTGTGGTTGGGAATTTTCTTCAGGAACATTGGATTCCCAGGACAGGGGAGGCTTTTGTTCTTGTGCTTAAATGAGCACATGGATGCATCCCAGAATCCTAGGTTGGAAAATATCCATAGCAACACATTGGTGCTCCAAACACTCTGGGTCCAAAACGTCCAACCCAGACTGTTTGGCAGCACTGTGAAGAGGGAAGATCTATTTGTTACGTTTAAAACAAAAACAAAAACAAAAACAAAATGTATTACCCTTTTCAGTTTCTGAATTTCTACCACCTACCCATCCCACCTCAGATAACAGGCATACACGCAGACAGCATAGGCAGTATCCTGGAGGAGAACCACCCCCATACCTCTATCTGCCAGAGCATATATCTTTCTCCCCACATCTTTATCTGATAAGAGAAAAGAATCAAGACTCTTAATTTGCAAACATATCACTGTAGTCATTTCCACAGCAAAATAATAAAATAATCTCTTTCCCAAATCATGTCTTGTCTCTAATGGAAGTGGAGAATCCATTCCTGTGTGTGCAAAATCAATGAGTATGGGCTCATAGTGCCTGCTCAGACAAGCCACCCTCAAGGTACTTTGCAGAACTGGGAGGGGCAAGAAGACAGAATAACCTAAAACAACATGGTAGGAATTTCAGATCTAAGATGCCCAAGGGGTGAGAGAATAATATCAGCTAAATAAACACACTTAAGTGCAGCTGGCCATTCTGGAAGTCACAGCAGGTAAGGAAAGAAAATCTGGGCCACTGGTTCTCAACCTCTTGGTTTCAACCCCTTCAATGACCCTTTCATAAAGGGTCCCATATCAGATATCCTGCCTATCAGTTTACATTACAATTCATAACAGCAGAAAAATTACACCTATGAAGAAACAATGAAAATAATTTATGGCTTGGGGGTCACCACAACATGAGGAACTATATTAAAGGGTTGCAGTGTTAGGAAGGTTTAGAATGGCTAACCTAGTCGCAGGTGTTTCCTACTCAGTATGATGCATCCAAGTCTTCTCAAAGATTTGTTAGTACACCAGCTGCAGGTTTCCATCCTAGGACTTCTGAGTACAGGGCCCTGGAACTGGAGAGTTTGAGTTTTTAGCAAACTCCCAGGCAAGGTTGGTGTGAAGGTCCTTGAGTCACTCGGAAGAGCCACTGGCAAAGAGCTGTCAGTGACAGGCTTTGTGCTTTCTGTCCGCAGGCCAGTTGGGAGCTGTTGAAGAGATGGACGTGGGAGAAAGATGAATCAGTATGCTAATGCATACAGTCAGCCCCCTCAGTCAAGGTTTCACTCTCTACAGTTTCGGTGCCCCGCAGTCAACTGCAATATGGAAATATTAAGTGGGGAAAATCTCAGAAATAAACAATTCATAAATTTTAAATTGTGCTCCATTCCGAATAGCATAATAAGATCTTGAGCTAGCTTTCCAGTTCCATTCCCCCTGGAAATGAATCATGCCTTTGTCTAGCATATTCGCACTTTGCCTCTTAGTTATTCAGTGACCTCTCTCTTATCTGATGACTGTGGTGGTTTCACAGTGTCTCCGTTTCCAGTAACCCTTTATAATGGCCCCCAAGGACAAGGATAGTGAGGCTGGCAAGTTAATCAATGTACCACAGCAAATTTACAAAATACTCCCGCAAGTAAAGAAGCAAAGGCTTTGATATGGATTACTAGCAAAAGAAAAGCGAGACACACAAGGATTTGTGATCTCCCTACCGGGGACACTGGAGTGTCCTCTGCTAACACTGGCCTGTTTCAATGTTTGATGTTCTGTCAGCCAGTCTCCTAACAGCTCCTAAAGGAAGAAGCATGGTTTTCCCACCTCTCTGGGGAGCTCCATGGCTTCAAGAGCTATTCCTCCAGTTCACAGTTGGTATCTGTCATCATCAGATGTAATGAACCTGAAGGGACGGCATTTGGTTTTCTTCAGCTTTCTATAACATGAACATCAAGTGGAGAGTTGCTGGTTTGAGACTTTACACTGAGCCAGCTGCTCAAGCAAGAGTCTTGCTTGTCTTCATGCCGTGGTAACTGTCCCCCCAGGACATGTGGTAGAGTGTGGGGGTGTACAGAATTCTCCTTACGAAGGTATTTTGAGGATCAAGGAGATGTGGGAGAAGTAGATGCTCAAAGATGCAAAGGAATTTGGATACCCTTGCACACTGCTCTTTCTTGAAGCAACTAGACATTTGAGCTTGAGAGCTCTTGCCAGGTCAGGGCTACTGAGGCAACACTCATTTAGACTGCACAGCTTCTAAGTTCTTAGCCTCTCCACCATGAAAACAGCTACTGTTGGACAAACAATATATTCTTAAGCCTACCTAATAAATTCCCCTTTAATAACTATCCAATCTTTGGGGTTCTAGTTCTCTGGAGAACTTTGGTTAGTGCCTTCATCTGAGGAACTTGTAACACAGTGATGTTACCAGGGGTGGGAGAGCTGTGAGGAAAAGATCATAGGAAGCTGCTACTTGCCTGGAACAGAAAAGTAATAAGAGGAGTGTGATGGTTTGTATATGCTTGGCCCAGGGAGAGGCACTATTAGGAGGTGAGACCTTGTTGGAGTGTGTCATCACTGTTGGTGTGGGCTTAAGAGCCTTGCCCTAGCTGCCTGGAAGTCAGTGTTCTGCTAGCAGCCTTTAGATGAAGATGTAGAACTCTCAGCTCCACCTGCACCATGTATGCCTACCTGCTGTCATGCTCCTACCTTGGTGATACTGGACTGAATCTCAGAACCTGTAAGCCAACCCCAAGTCAATGTTGTTTTTATTTGCCTTGAGTCATGGAGTCTGTTCACAGTAGTAAAGCTAGACAAGGAGGTAGATTAAATGGAGTGGAAATTCAGTAGGATTCTCTCTCTCTCTCTCTCTCTCTCTCTCTCTCTCACACACACACACACACACACAAACACACGCACACACACACACACACACACACACACACACACAATCAGAGACACAGACAGACAGAGAAGCACAGATATAGAGACACAGAAATAGAGATAGAGACAGAGAGTGAGTAGAGCATCCGCAGGAATCAGAGAAAGGTTGAAGATACTTTTGGGTCTCTTTCCTCCCACTTTGTGATTTCATGCTCATTGTTCTCATTGTCCAGTTACACTCAGATGTTAGAAAATGCAGTTCTGTCTCCATAGGACAGAGGAAGGTAAGGGCAGGTGGAATAGAACAGAACCTGGACCAGTACAGTTGTACATTTATCATCTGGAGTAAGCATGTATGATTATTTTGATCAAGAAATTCAAGCAAATAAATCAGTCACAGTGGGATAAAGTGTAGAATTGAGTTGATCAGCCCAAATTGTAATCATTCATATCACCAATCCCATACACTATAGTACTAATCAGGGTTCTACACAGAAGTGAATTGTTAAAAGGTAGATAGATAGATAGATAGATAGATAGATAGATAGATAGATAGTATAAAATAGTAAATATGTTACAGAGATAATGCATAGATACACATTGTAGATGATAAATGATGCAAATGATAGATATAAATAATATACAGGCATGATAAGATAGAATATGGATATATAGAATAGATATGATAAGATAGATGATAGATAGATAGATAGATAGATAGATAGATAGATAGATAGATAGACAGATAGAGCTACATAATTATAGATATATAGATAGAAACCCAGGTATAGTTATGTAAAAGGGGATTTATTGTGGAGACTGACATGCATGATTTTGTTAATCAAGAATTCTCTCAACCTTCAAGCAAGAGGCTCCGAAAAGCTATTTGTAATTCAATCTAAGACCAAAGACCTAAGAAGCAGGGAGCTGATGGTGTAATTACCAGACCAAGTCAAGGGCCTGAAAACCAGGAACACCACTGTTCAACATCAGGAGATAGATGTTTGAGTCCCCGAGAGAGGCTGCAATCATTCTTCCTTCTTTGTGGCCTTCCTAGACCCTCTCAGTTTGGATGATGCTTAGCTATACTGTTGAGGTAAATCTTCATCATACACACCACTGATTTCCAAAAATATCCTCACACTCAGACCTAGAAAGAATCCATTACCAGACATCTAGTGTCTCTCTGCCCGTGAAGATGACAAAGAAAATGAACCATCCATCCACATCACCTTTTCATGGTTTTTCTTACTGTTCCTTCTTTATCCTCTTCCTTTCTTACATGCCCATCACTCCCTTCCTCCCCTGTATGGCATATACCACCAACGGATCGCCAAATTCTTAGCTAATAAACCTCCTAGCTTGACTTTAACAGGTGAGTCCTAACACGGACTATCCGATGTAGTATATCTTGGTTTCTAAACTCTCTGATGTATCTAATGAATGTTGCTATCTATGCTCTGTTGGGCAATGACTGACCCAGAGAGGGTTGTTAGCTTGCTCAAGTTCACCCAGAAGATCTAGAATTGGAAACCAATGCTCTAGAGTCATTGCCCTGGGACCAGTTTGATTGTACCCCTTGGGCTCCTTTGTGATTATAAAAAGATCATTGGGGGAAAAAACGCCTCCAAGCTTTGCTGAAATGAGCTGGGTGCTGCCCTTAACTGGGCAGCATGCCATCTTTTGCCTGACAAGATAAGTCACAAGATAAGTGACTCTCCGGGGCACCGGAAGAGAGAAAATGTCTCAGGAAGTGCCAGAAGAATGAAGCTCTTTCCTCGGAAAACCCAAGCTGAGATGAAGACATGAAGTGGTTGTGTATGACAGCCTCATTTACCACAACTTGAGAAAACTTGATTACTGTTTGCAGTATTTGTCAATTTTTTTGGTTTAAATCTTTTCTCTATGGCCTATTTCCAGCTATCAACAGGAAGTCACTGGTCACCGAATTGAAAAAGGATGTGTGCAATTAACACTTGTGAGCTGCTTAGAGCAAGCTTCAGCTTGCCCCACTGTGACTTCATTCCCTCTATACCCCAGGAACACCCTCATCTCAAGATAAGGTCTGTCAACCCCTGCTGATTACAAATTAATATCTTGAACTGATCATGTGAAGTACCCAGCGAGCAAAGAAATCGGATGCCCTGGTAGATGCAATGGGCTTGGATATTTTCTTTTTACACATGACAATAAACGTGCTCATTTCATCAATATGCACATTATGACATTTTCTGAAGTTCAGAGGTCAAGGGCATAGTTCTCTCGGAATGCAAGTTCCTGATTTCATACTTACTAGTTCTGTACCCCAGGAAACTTCTGACATTTTGTGACATATTTCCCCCCATTTCAATTAATAGAAATCCTAGTAATGTGGGTCTCATTGGTGGCATGCAGCCAGATTTCTGTTGCTATGACAAAATACCCGAGATAATAACTTACAACAACTTTTTAAAGAAGCACTTATTTTGGGCTCAGTTTTCAAGGTTTGAGTCTATGACATGTTGGACTTGTTGCCTTCGGGCCTGTGGCCAGGAGGTACACAATGCATAGAGCATATGGTATAAGAAGCTGCTTACATCATGATGATCAGGAAGCCAGAGAGACAGAAAGAGAGGGACCAGCATCTCAACATGCCCTTTACAAACATATTCCTAAAAACCTAGCTTCCTCTTATAAGGTCCCTACTTCCACAGGTCCTACCTTCTCCCATTAGAATTATAAGCTGGACACCAAGCCCTTAACTCATATAGCTCTACCCTACTCTGTTTGTGCTCTCCAACTTGTGTTTGCAGTCAAGGATGGAATCAGCTGGCTTCCTGCTGCTACCCCTCATGCCTGTCATTTTTATCCATGTTTCCCTGCCACGACTGACTCATCTCTCTAGAACTATAAGCCAAGATAAACCCTTCTTCCATAGGTAGCCCGGATCATGGTGTTTATCACAACACCTAAAAATTAATATATGTTTAATTCTGATTCTTAAAACATTCACAGTGTTCAATAACGTTTATGGGATTAGAGATTAAACAAATGATTGGTAGAATGAATGAACCCAGTTTCTCAACTTTTTGCTAGAATGCAACATTTAATGTTAGATGTTCTAAAACCAAGTCTCCCCCATGGTGGAACCACAAAATATCCTGTTGTGGTGTCATGGGATCCCCTCACTGCAGTGTTTGTGCACATAGAATAGGAGAGCAAAACTTTGCTTCAGGAAGAGTGCCCTGTGCAGATAACAAGGAAATCAATAGAGAGTACCACAGATGGATATGCGTTTTGCCCATCCAGAAGCTCTTAGCTTGTGCTTCTGGAAACTGAGCACTGGTGCAAGTAACCCTTCCCAAAACTGAAGTTTGAAGCCTGCAGCATTTGTTCAATTGTACTTCTTGCTTGCTTATTTGCTTGCTTTGGGTGGTCTAGAGGATGTACTTGACAACCACTTCCATACACCTCTTTAGTGAATTTTCACAGACTATTCTTCAATGGATTTTTGACGTTTACAAGCAAGTTCAATGGGTGACACCGACTAGGGGCAAAATTCAGAAACTGGAGGCCATCTTCACTCAAATGTTTTCGGAAAAAAAAAATTGCACATGTCAAGCCTTGGGCAACTGAAGGAAAAAAGTAGCATTATTTTTGTCTGCAATACCCATTCAGCACATTTATTGTGAACATTTACTACACACCGACCATGTTCTTTTCATGGCCCTTGGGGTGACAGAAGTAGAAAGTGGGTCTCTTTCAGGCCTTGAGTTGCTATTGAGGTTGATGCTGGATAAATACCCAACTCCTTGGCCTGAATTCTCTCTGGCCACCTGCTCATCCCACCTGGGCAGCATGCTAAGCTGTCATTGAGATGGAGTGTCATCAAATAGTGTCTGCCACCTACTTAATTTGACAGCCTCCTGCCTTCATTGCACATTTTATTTTGGCTGAATTCATGGTCTGTGCTGCAGATGGCTCACCAGGAGTGACTATTCATGCCAGCTGTTGGCCTCCAGGAGACTGAACCAAGCCCCATCCTGTGAGCTGTGACCCAGCTTCTCTGCTCTTCAGAACCCCTGAAATCTTCCAGTGTCATCTGTACATTCTTCCCAGACCTCTCTAAACATGGGCTAGCCTGTCACCAGTAGGCATTCATAGAATTATAGTGACAAGCTAAGAACTCTGCCAATACCTCTGAAGCTTTGTGACCACCATCTTATCCTTTTGTCCTGCCACAGTCAGTCCTTGGTCACCTCGTCTCATTGACCATTTTCTTCAGGGACCTCAAACTTCCCCTCATCTTCAGTTAATTTGATGCAACATCCTTAGCCCCCATTTATATCCTCTCTTGGGGGCTCTCATTCTGGGTGTTCATGGCTCCTCTCTGGCTACTTACAACAAGAAGTCATATACATCCCACACTGCCACCGAAGCTCTTCAGTTTCAAGCCATCCAAACCCTGCTCGAGTGAGACAAGATGCCAGAGTTCCCAGCTCTCCCCTCTTAGGCTCCCTCGCTGCCATTTGGCCATCAACTCCCACTGAATGTACCTGGTATTTTGGCTCTTCTTATTCCAGCTGCCATTGCCTTCAGGACTCCTTCCTTTGCACTTAAAAGAGTACATTTACATATAATGACAATCCTCTGTCTAGCCTTGGCTCCTGTATTACTTTTTTTTTTTTTTTTTTACTACTGTGACTAATACCCATCAAAACAACTCATGAAAGAAAAGGGTTCTTCTGCCCCATGGTTGAGAGTTAGCCCGTGGAGGGCATGGAGGAATCTGTGGCAATGTGAGTGCATGGTTCAGACTCCTTACATCTCTGTGGACCAAAAGACAGAGGAAGGGGAACAATATAGCTCATCTGGTTTTCTCCTTTTCCCCCTTATTCTATCTAGGCCCCCAACAATCCACTTCAGGGTGAGTATTCCTGAAAGGCATATCCAGGATGTATTCTCTAAGTGATTCAAGATCCGATCAACTTGACAATGAAATTTAACCATCCTAGGACCATTGCTCCAATCCATCCCCAAATACACTACCAGATAAAGCAAAGTCTTGACTATGATGCTCTGTTCACAGCACCCTAGTGGGCTCTGTAATAGGAGCTGTCATGATCATCTTTTATCTCTGGCTAGGTTCCAGGTCCACTCTGATATAACCTGACTGTGGTAGCTTATCTATCCCTCAAACAACCCAAAGGAAAAGTTCTACTGCTCTCCCACTTTATAGATGAGTAAGTGAGGCACAGAAGCTGATGTCTTGCTTCCCTTGTCCCTCAGGTCAGCAACAGGCTGACTGTTGAGCAACAGTCTCTGGGGCCTCACCTGGTGAGTGGTATGTTAAGGGGGTATAGAGAGATAAATGGACTCAATTTATAAGGCCATAGGACGGAAGAGGGAACCAGGGATCCACTAACACAAAGGCAGGGGGCTGTGGCTGGGAGCCCCAGGAAGGAGGTGGATGAGCAAGATGATACATATGTAGGGGAGGTAGTGACCTGGGAAGGCTGTGGACCATAATTCACATACAGAGAGTACCTGACATAACCTAGACAGATATCATCTCACACTGCAGGGCCTCCTTCTAGAGACACCTCCTCACTGCTCATGGCTGGAGCATCAGTGTCTGTGGGAGTCCCTTCCTTCCCATTGCACTTGACAGACTTCCCCTTAAATTTGTGGAAAGGATAATATCATCTTGCTTCCTCTGACATGAGCTGCTTTTTTGGTGGCTCAAAGCTTTTGCTTATGAGCTTAGCTATGTACAGAATCCCTAAATTCATCCCAACCTAGGGACTAGTGGCTACCTATAATCTCTCAATGCTTTTAAGATCAAGAATCTCTGAATGTGTCTGTGTGGAGGTGTCCTCACCCAGGATTGTGCTACTACCAGGTCCGCGTCCCTGGCAGAGCTTGAAGCAAATAAGCGTTGGCTGAAAGAGTGGGTCAGGAAAGAGCCTTCAAGAACTCTTCTGCGGCTGCCTGGATGAGCTCTCTCACACTATCTCTTGAGGCTGCCTTTGGAGCATCCCAATGTTTCCGTTTTTTCCTTCCACCTAATCAAGTTGATAGCTTGACTTGATCAATATGAGATGCAAGGTCCTCCTGGGATTTTATACACAGTGTCTGTTACCTACCCCACAGACACAGGAGCATCATTAATCGTGACCTGAAACCCTTCTGTTTCTGCTTAGCCTCTGTTTTGGTTCCCATTCCTAGGATGTACAGTTCTGTGCCATCTTTTGTACAGGCTTTAGGGAGCAGTGGATTCAGATTCAGGGCATGATCTTTACAACTCACCCAGTTTAATCTCATGGTGTGTTCTCACTGCACCCCAATATCCTTATCTGTAAAGTGGCAAGGCAAATGCTCACCCCAGAATGTGACTCTCATAATCCATGTGTTCCATGACCTGTAACCGGAACTGGAAAGGTAACAATGCTTTTGATGAGTGACTGCTGACCACCAGGTGAGCTAATATGAGAAGGCAGCAGATGCTATGCCTTGCACCTCCACTCAGAATGCTTCAGAGAAGCACAGGGATGATGAATTTGAGACAGTAGTCAACACTCTTACCCAGTATCGCCTTCTCCTTTGTTTTTCATCCCTCTTGTCAGCCACACTTCCTGGCCTTATAGTCTCAGGGTAGAAATGAGATAAAGAATAAAAAATAATAATAAAAAACATAACATATGTCTCATCTTGGCTTTGGATTCCAAAGTGGAAATTCCTTTGAACTCAACAAGGACAGAAAGGAGAATGGGAGAACTGGAGGGGAGTAGAGAATCTCCTATAATCCAAGGAGACTAAAGAGGTGGCAGTAAGCATAGAACCTGTGAGGTTGGTAGGGAAAGAGAAAACTAAAGTTGCCCAAGGGATGTGAGGGCTTACAGAAACAGATGACACTGCAAGTGGAGTTGAGCTCAGAATCCACAGTGACCAGCTTCCTTTGGGTCAGCACCTCCATCACCACAAGCAAAGGCACTTATGGGGACAAAAAAAGAAGCCCTGTGGGGATCAGTAAGTGTTGTACCAGGCCAGGACTGAGTTGTGCCCACTTCCACATAATCCTGGTATTCCTTGCCCTCTGGGGTCTCCAATGATCTCCTGTGAGAGCAGCTTAGCACCCTGCAGGAAGGCTTCTTTTTGCTCCAGAGCTAAGCTTGTCTTCATCTAACTTAATGGCTTGCCAAGTCTTGGGAATTCCAAAAGCCCAAGAGAAGATGTGTCCCAACCACTGGTGAAGAATTGCTAGGTACTTGATCTGTCCATCATTGGAGTAGAGGTTGACCTGAAGACAAGAATTTATGATCAAGATGCATTATATGTGTGTGTGTGTGTGTGTGTGTGTGTGTGTGTGTGTGTGTGTGTGTGTGTTTGAAATTGTCAAAAATAAATCTAAAATATTTTAAAGAAACCTTTCTTTGTGAAGCACAAGACTGTTCTTGCCAGTTTTTTAATTTGCAAAATTAATGTTTAATTTTTAAAAGGGGTCCTTAGCCAGAAGGAGTAAGAGACCTGTAGTACCAAGATGTGCTAGTTAAAACCAAAGTTTCATTTGTGTGGAATGAAGAAATATTCAGAAAATATTGTGTAAAGTTTAACTATAGAGTTGGGAATGGGCACAAGTAAGCAGTCTAGGTTTAGGTATCGTCCTGCCCACCTGGACCTATCACTGTCCAGGCAACAATCTCTCCTGTAAAGAGGCTAACAAGATCTTAGAAGTGTGAGACATCTTTTCTAGGAGATACTTTCTCCTCTGGCTAGCTCCAGACTTCAACTCTTTTCTTCTCTGGACATAAGATTCCATGGAAAGGGAGATTCAGGTTTTTTTTTGGGGGGGGGAGGGAAGGGGTCTATTATTTTAATAGTCTGGTAGTCATAAGAATATCATCATTTCTGAAAGGCCGGTTAGGGATGTCAGCCTGTCACTCCAGGAGCTGAGGGACTAATGCAGATAGATCAGGAGTTCAAGGTCATCTGCAGCTACAGAACAGAGTTTGAAGCCAATCTGAGATCCATGAGGCCTTGCCTCCAAATAAATAGATAGAGAGATAAATAGATAGATAGATAGATAGATAGATAGATAGATAGATAGATAGATAGATAACATTTAAATAACATTTTAAAGGGAAGTAAATTCCTTAATACACTAAAAATAAAGAAATTGTTGGCATTATCCATGCAATAAAATTTGGGAAGAAGCTAGCTGTGTAAGATGCAAAGCACATGTTGAGTGAAAATGCTCTGGAGAGAGACTCTGTGCCTATGGTTGTGTCGGTTAAATGCTTACTGAGCACATCGCATTTCACAAGGGAAACCTCTATGCTTGCGGAACTGACAATATGTTCACAGCATGTTCGGACACGTGGCTCTCAACAGCAAAGCCCTCTGAAACTCAGTGTCACAAAAGCTCCAGGTTCTGCAGGTAGACCTGGGTGAGCCAACTGGGACAGTTGGTTTCTCCTCCATGGCATCTAGAGACATGAAGAGATTTTTTTTTTATATCAAAATGGCTTTCATGTCACTGTTCACCCACCAGCAGCCCCCTCCCCCACCCAAGCTCTCTATCTGTGGAAAACTGTGGGGCGGTCCAAGAGTCCATGAATTGAATCCACAGCCTCTCCTTTGCTTTGATTCCAATATTTACTCTGGCTCACTGCTAATCTTAAACTGTAGAGCCCAGGCTGGCCACAAAGCTGTTGACTATTAGAGGACCACTTTCCCAGTGTGGGGCACCTTTGCCAACAGCTATCGCTGATGAGGAGTTTGGCTTCCCACACCTCAGTCCATTCCCCAATAGGAGAGTGCCTGCCCTGTCTCTGAGTGGGCAGGCCTGAGTATGAGCATTCTTCACTGGACACAAGAGTCTCTCTATGAGAAGACTAGATGGATATTAAACATGGGCTTTCGGACACATCCACAAGATACTTAACCTCGCTACACACTTTTATTAGCTTCTAAGAGAATTCTCAGGACACTTCTATGGGTTTTACAACTGCTTGTGTCAGTTCCTAATGTGTACTCAATGGAGATCCTGGCAGTGACAAGATTGTTTACATATACTGGCTCATGTTAGATGACTTTTCTGACCATCTGTCTGGTGTATGAGCAGAGAGAATGATACACTTGATTCTACAATTCTCAAATTAGCCTCTTACAGGAATGTAGCCAGACACCCAGTGTCAAGCTCTTCCCATTCGGAGTCAGGAACTAAGACAGATCATTGACTGTAATGAGAAATACATGGGGAACAGAAGTGGGAGATGACAGTGGAGGAGGAATGGGGCAGATGATGGATGTGTCAAGAGACCTGGGTAGAGGTCGGAAGTAACACCTTCCCCATCCTCTCTGACAGGCAGTGAGCAGAGTGCTGCTGTGAATGACTAGGTTATTCATTACCCAGAAGCCTGAGTGTTCATCTGATTCCAACACCTACCAGGACACTTATCATGGAGACCTGATGGTTTCTAACCTCCCTGTCACCATACTAGTTACATTCTGAAATGAACTCAATTTTTGACAGAAACAACATAAAAGAGGAGAGATTTATTTAGACTCATGGTGTTAGAGGTTTCAGTCCATTATGGCAGGGAAGACATGGTAGAATATTGTGTTCATGGTGGCAGGAGAGTGTGGGAGCCCTTGTTCACATCATGGGAGATTATGATATAGAATGTAGACAGGATCTAGGACAGTACCACATTCAAAGGCTCTGCTCTATTCTTGCCAGTAGAACCCTACCTCCTAGGGGATCCACAGTCCTGAAAATAGTGCCGACATCTTGAAAGCAGCCCTTTATAAATGAGCTCCTGGAGACATTTCAAATTCAAACTCTAATAATTACCAAGTATCTGAGCTAAAGGGCAAGTAAAAACTCACTCATTTGATAACTAAGGTAAGGTGTATTGATTTGGCTACCAGTGTCTGGTTACTTCCTGGGACAGTGGATAGGAGTTCAATATTTCCACAGTGCACAATGGTGAAATGGACTGATAAGGTCCATCTCATCTATTGCACTGCCGGGATTCTAAGATTTATGCAGTGATGTGCCCAGGGACATGAACAGGAGTCATAGTCACACTAAGAGCATTCCAAGATGGTTCTTTCATTCTGATGAGATCCAGTGTGTTTACGGTGGTATGGCTGTAGACAGGGTAGCTTGCTTCCCTTCAGAGTATTGGACCCTGGCCCTCCCATGACACAGGACACATTATCTATCACTATAATAACAAGGACATCCCCTATATTTTGATTTGCACCATTTTTGATATTTTTGAAGGAATTCATGTGTGCCATCTCACTTGATCTTTATAGATTAAATCCCATTACACACAAGGAAACTGGGGCTAGAGAATATGTGAGGGATGTACACACTCCATTTTTATTTTGCTTATTTTTTCTCATAATAGAGATGGGACCCGGGTCTTGTATTCTAGAGAAAGACTCTACTACTGATCTATACCCCAGGATCTTGTAGCTCTGGTTGACCTCAAGATTGGTAACTCTCTTGTCTCTGCACGCTGAGTCCTGGTGGTCATCACATGTGTCACCATACCATGCTCTTGGTAGTACCCCTGCTTCAGTGCTGCAAACTCAGGTTTGATGATTCCAAATTCCTTTTTGCATCAAAGCTGACCCAGACTTGGGACAACAGTTGTGTGTGCATGTTTCCCTGTATGGCATGCCCTTTGTTCTCATGCAGCCCTCTTCCATCTTCCCGTGAACTTTCTTCTATGCACTTTTCTGCCCAGCTGAGGAGGAAGCAGGGTTAGTACTGACCAATTCTGCCATCCGGAGAATGATGCTAAGCTGGGGTTGAGCTAGTTCCCTCCTCTCTGTGGATCTCATCCTGTTACTTCAAATATGAGAGAGCAACGTTAAGTTATGGTGAAATCACTCCGCCAGGTCACTAGAGAAACATGCTGGGAGCCGAGCAGCACCACAGTGACTGAGGCTGGGTTGTGGCTTCATCCCAGACCTGAGTAAAATTTAGAAGAACAAAGTATTGAAGGAAGATTGGCTCTCTGAACTGCCCAAAAGAATAGTATTAAAGCCTATTATAACCAGAGGTAGACTCAGATTGGCTCTGTATAGAGACATGGTTTATCAGCATCTCCAGATAGCTTGTCTGAGCAGCTGCAAGTTCTCCCTCCAAACCCGTGGTCTCCACAAACTGTGATTGACTGCCTCCATCAGATTCTACCACCCATAGCTTGTCTCGCTGTCTGCAGGTAGCTCAGCAGTGTCTACAAAACGAAAAAAGGTGCAGTATCCTAACAGCAGTCACCCACACTGTGGGCATACAACCCAGCGGGAACCTGGGATGGTCTGTCACTGAGACACAAAGCCCACAAGGGCTGTGAGGATGATGGAAATGAGGAAGCTATTTCCAGACTCCCAGTGGAGGTCCCTTAAGCAAAAGGAGACACAGATGGAGGAGACAGTTGTGGCAGATGGTGTCCTTCCAGGAGGCAGTAATAGACAATCTGATGTCAGGGAGGAGTGGGGGCTTGGCACCTTGTGATGACTCTGTGTCCTGTTCTAGGCCACCAGGCAGGGAGATGGAGGAGAAACTTACCTTGGAGAACTTGTAATTATCTGAGCTACTGAAGACATGGTCATTTCTAAACATAGTAGAAAAAAATCCTGCCCAGCCGCTGACTAGTTGCTGCTGAGAGTAGAGTCTGGGAGCTTCTCTCTGTCCTTACCAATTTTATCATAGATAATTAGTACCCTGGAGGAGGTAAAGAAAGAAATGGAGCGCTGAGCCTTTTCTGGGGCAGGAGTTGGAAGGCAGTTGGTCATACTGCTGTAGAGACAGCAGGACCCAGAAAAGGGCACCATTAGGAACATACTCAGGACCACCATGGGCTGTTATGCAGGGTGTTTACTGAATAATATTGGAGGCTTCACTTACTTCATAGTCTCTTTTTAAGAGGTGTGCTGTGGAAAATATGGCAAATTATATAGCAAACTTAGGATAAGAAGCTATATGCAACTCTGTACATAAAGGTCGAGAGAAGAAATTGGTTCTGGATTTCACAGGTAACTGACAGTGAATCACCTTGATCCTGCCATCTTGATGCCTTCTTCAGGGTTATTTGAATGCAGAGCTATGACACCAAGCAATGTTATAACTGGGAGTTAGGTAATTTTTTTTTTTATTTTGGGGGGGGGTATGGCTCCCACCATTGTCCCCTACATATCACAATGTCTAAGTCAAAATTCTACTACTGGGAAGAGATGCCATGACCATGGCAACTCTTATAAAGGAAAACATTTAATTAGGGCTGCCTTACAGTTAAGAGGTTTAGTCCAATCTCATCATGACAAGAAGCATGATGGCAGGTAGGCAAATATGCTGCTGGAGAGGTAGCTGAGAGTTCTGAGCTATGATGCCAGATTGGCAGGCATCAGAAAGAGAGTGTGACACACTGGGACTGGCTTGAGCTTCTGAAACCTCAAAGCTTCCCTGTCCCCACATCCTTCCTTCACCCAGTGACACACTTCCTCCAATAAAGCCACTCTTACTCTAACAAGACCACAGATCCTAATAATGCCACTCCCTGTGGACCTATGGGGGCCATTTTCATTCAAACTATAACACAAGATAAATGAAGACCATTTTGCTCTAAGACCAGCAAGAACACCTGGTTTACTCAACACCACCCTGGATGACAGAGGAAGGCTGTTCATAAACCCTGTTACAGCACCAGTGTGGTCTCTAGACCTACCTGAGGTGGCTGCAGTCATGGTCCCCTGCTCTGGTTGAACTCAGAAGATCTGAGTGGTCCATGGAAGATGGGGGTGACATCTTGAGAACTGTTGGGGAACAAGCAGCTGTGGTTACTCAAGATCCCAGCTCCAACAAAGTTGCTATCTAGCTTTCCACACTGCAGACCAGAACTAGTTCAAGAACTTGTGACCACAACTGTGACTGCTATGGGGTCCACATGCTTACTTGTGCACGTTGTGGGGAATCCCAATGCCAAAAGATGTTCAAGTTTGAGGCATGCAGCAGTGCAGGCAGACCCATTTAACTGCAGAGATGGAAGGTGAATCACAAAAATCTCAATCCCGCCTCCAAATGCCCCACTCTTACTCCAGGGATCAAGGCTTAGTGTCAGTGCTGTGTAACCATTTCCTCCAGAATAAAACATTTCCTCCTGGAGACAGGCTCCTTGGGAGGTACACACAACTTACAAGTCTCAGGAGGCTCCTGAAATTTATGAGATTCTCGGCTCCCTCCCAAAGTTATATGAGTAGTAATGAGTGCTACAGAGAGAAGACTTTCCAGCCAGCTGAGCTATCTGAAAGTCCTACAAGAGATACAGGGATGCATCTTTTGTGAATTGTCATCCATGTTGGGCTGGGCTTTTTGGTGCTATGGCTGCCTTTGAGTCCCACATGCTCCTGTAGGTAATCTTTAACCCATAAGCAACCCCAGTAAAGTCACTGGTTCATCAGGTTAAATGGTCATGGCTGCCTATCTAGGGTGAATAGACTTTTGTTTTCATCTCCCTATGAATATTCCGACAACGTAATTGGTGCCTGAACAAGGACCCACAGAGCCAAAAATTAATTGAAAAGAAGTGATGGATGCTGTAATTTATAATTGAGAACGTTTAATGTCAGACTGCCATGTAGGTAGCACACACCCTTAATCCCAGTACTCAGAAGGATGAGGCAGGCAGAACTCTGTGAGTTCACAGCCAGACTTGTCTATATATAACTATGTATAGTTAGTCCAGGCTGGCCAGCATTATATAGTGAGGCGCTGTCTCAAAACAAACAAACAAAACAAAAGAAAAGAAAAGAAAAGAAAAGAAACATTATGCTACCCAAATTACTGACTTCTCGACTATATAACTCGATTGGCAGTTGAACAGGGTTGGCTTTGCTTCGACTTTGCATTGCTGTCTCAGACGACTGGTTCTCTAACCAGAAGCAGAGTCCCTGCCAGGGCTTTGAATCATTTTGCTCAGCATATGTCACCTGTTGGTTTGATAAATGCTTTTTATGGTGTCTTAATAAGAGGTGCCACTAGAATATCTGTCACAATGGTGTTGATGGGATTAGTAAAATACAAGCCTAGCTGAAACCATTGCTATAACCACCCCTGTCATATAGTTAGTTCCTCGATCGATGGATTCAAAATATAAATTTATGCCCTTCAAACTATGGGTTTAAAAGTATATCAAGGGCAGGTGAGATGGCTTAGCCAGTGAGGGTACTTATCTTTATGCCTAATGACTTGAATTTGATCCCCAGAGCCCACACGGTGGAAGGAGGGAACCAAACCCTAAACACATGCTCCGACCTTGAAACATGTACTGTGAAATGCACACACCCACACACACGTGTGTGCATAAACACACATAAATTAACATAAAATATTAATCATTAATTTTCTCTGTTTATAGAAATCATGACTTATTATGTAACATTTATTAAGGGGTTCTGTGTACCACGCTGCATATAACTCTCCACACAAATATGTCATCCAGTGCTCATGAAACTTTTCAAGGCAAGTGTGATTCTAATTCTTCCTTCTAGACACACCAGGCTCAATGAGTGTTAGTAATTTACCTATTGTCATCCTAGTAACAGGACAGAACACAGCCGTGATCAGATCAACTTGTACTTTAATTACAGACAATAATTTCTTCTGGCCTCTGTCAAAAGTTTAGAAGAGCAAAGAGGGTCATATGTATGTTTCTTACAACCCTTCTATTAGATGTGGGGAAAGGGAACATTTTTCATTTGTCTTCCTGCCAGGGCTCTCATGCCTCCCCTTGCAGTACATCTTGTTTTGAATTTTCATTAAGTATCTACACTTCACTAGATGCCCTTCTGCAATCTGCTGTCTACTGTGAGGCTGCACTAGATTTGATTGGATCATTCCTCATTTGGGTACTTGGTGGGTTTTAGTGTATATTAAGAAGGATTCTGTGTAGCCGATTGTCAAACCTTCCCCTAGTCTTCTCTCTCATCAAGACATTAAGTTGGTCTTCCACTGCTCAAGCCAACACTGGCTACGTGTCTCAGCCATCACACAAAAGTGGACAGGCTAAACCACTTCATTAAAGCCAGGTGGTTCAGTAGCTACCATCACTACACCAAAATACTTGACAGTGTGTAAATTATAAAGAAGCAAGGTTTATTCTGACACATTTTTATGGAAGATTGGGAGGTCCACACTAAGGTGGTCACATCTGGTTGAGGGCTTTGCTCTACTTCAAACCACAAGGAAAGAGAAAGTGCAAAGGTAGCACAGGAAGAACCTAGGCTGAAAGGCTCAGACTCACTCCTGAGGGCTATGCCCCCACGTTGAGTATTGCCAGTGAGGTTTCCTCCCAACATTGTCACATTGAGAAATGAACATTCGGTTGAAAGGGCTTTTAGGAAAACACCATAACCTTTATACCATAAGCACAAAGACACACTCATGCTTACACACCAGGGCTAGTCCACTTGTCATCTGAAGGAGCCAGGCTAACCTCTCAGTGATGAGAATAAGTTGGTCCTGTGGCTTCTATCACCCCACCTCTACCACCAGACTTGGAAAGAGGACATCCTAGACCATCTACCTACCAGCAAATCAGACATCAGAAACAGTAAACTTAAAAGGACTCACCAGAGGGCTAAGCTGACACTGTAGGAGGAATTACAAAGAAAAAAGTTAGAGAAGTGAGAGGCAGAGGTGTTCATGGAATGTGGTAGAGGAAGACGGGGAGTTGGGAAGGAAGAGAGGAATTAAAGGAGACCAGAAGCTCAGGTCATGGAGTCAGAGAGCAGAGTTGAGATGGAGACTCAAGGTATAGCATCTATGAATTTGACAATACTCCAAATTGGAACATTATTCATTTGTGTATTATGTGACACTAAAATGTCAGTCACAGGAATAAACTCCCACCTTACCAGCAAGACAGATTCTTCTTTTCTTTTTCCACCAACATGATGGCACTGACATCTGCTCTGCTTGCACTGGCGTCTACTCTTTATCATGTGCTTGTTGTTCACGGTCAGCTTTGGGGTTTTGTTGTTTGTGTACTTGGCCTATTTTACACGCGGGCTCTCTCTGTTCTTATTAGTCACAAGGCTGTGTATGTCAGTCTCAGACACCACTAGTGTCTTCTCTTGTAGTTTGCCTTTTAGTTATTTTCAGAGGGCTTTAAATACTCAACTGAAGTATGAGAAAAATGCAGCATTCAAAGTGTAAAGTCCTTTGAGTTTTGACAAATGTATTTGCCTATGCCCACACCAACACAACCTACATTCAGCAGTTGTCACTCAGACAGTTCCTCCTTGCCCCTGTTTAGTCATTTTCTACCCAGCTCTTAGATAGCCCCAGGAAACCACCCATCTGCCTATTCTAGCACATATTAAGAATATCTAGGTTTTTGATACTTAAAACTTATTTTTCTTTGTGACATCAAATCACTTTTCCTTTAACTTGTTTGTGTCAAAGGCCACATGGGAGGGACAGGAGAAGTGTCCTTTGTCTCAATATTGAAGACTACTTGCTGGTATCTCAGAGGACATGAATTTAGTTCCTACAGCGCCCAAGTCGGGCAGCTCTCAACTACTGTATCCCTAGCTTCAGGAAGTTCAACATCCTCTTCTAGCTGGCCTCTGTGTGCCTAAAACCACATGGCACACACTCCCTCAAATGCACACACAGGAACAAAAATATAGGTAAATCTTTTAAAATATAAAAGGCCACATCAAAGATTACATAAGTATTTGTCTGTGTTCTCCTCTATCTATTATTTTATTCATTGCTGCTCTTCTCTCTCTCTCTCTCTCTCTCTCTCTCTCTCTCTCTCTCTCTCTCTCTCCATCTTTTACATTTACCTTTTAGTTCACCTGGTATTTATTTTAATGTTGCTTATGAGGCATTTACTCTATTACTGTTTCCTAACTTTAACAACTATCCAATATTATTTTATTCTATTTACACAGACACACACGACATAGACTCACATAGACATATATACACATGTTTCTGTTTCCTTTAATCTCAAGTTGACTTTATCACTGCAGTAGTTTTATGCTTTTGAGTGGCAGAAGTGTAGGTGCCCTCCCACTTCAACCCACATCTAGTCTCTTTTTAAGTATTTTGTTGACAATTGTTGCTCATAAAATTTAGAATCCCTTTAGCATGTTCCCAAAAGGAAAAGGAAATGCATAGACTTAACCATAATTTACACTTTTTAATCATTTATATATATATTTTATTCTCTTAAGTGTTATTTGTCACATGAGCTGTGGACTTCCTAGAGATAATAGTCATTTCTTGAATGTCTTTGTATTCACGACCCCTGGCACACAGAAGACGCAGAGCAATTGCGTTGACATAATAACCACTCACAGATATCTACATCATCAGAGACCTTTTAAAAATAAATGTCTTTAAAGTCTACATTAGAAGAAGAAACAAGGATGTTCACTGTTGTAGTTTGTATGTAACTGGCCTCCATAGGCCCATGAAGAGTGGCTCTATTAGGAGGTGTGGCCTTGTTGGAGTGGGTGTGGCCTTTTTGGAGGAAGTGTGTCACTGTGGAGTCAGGCATTTAGGTCTTATATATGCTCAAGCCATGCCAGTGGAATAATATGCTTCTGTTGCCAGCAGATCAAGATGTAGAACTTCTTGGCTCTTCCAGTACCACGGCTGCTTGTATGCTTCTTGCCATGATGATAATAGACTGAACCTCTGAGACTTTAAGCTATTTTATTCTTTATAAGGAGACTTAAGAAATGTTTTCCTTTGTAAGAGGTCATGGTTGGTGTCTCTTCACACCAATGAAACCCTAA
Source organism: Mus minutoides (assembly GCA_902729485.2). Classification (NCBI taxonomy): domain Eukaryota; kingdom Metazoa; phylum Chordata; class Mammalia; order Rodentia; family Muridae; genus Mus; species Mus minutoides. The sequence continues at coordinate 67,125 of LR753891.1, forward strand.
GACATCCACTATACATTGAACTTCAATAGATATTTTCAACAAACCCAGAATTTCATTTGGTTCTACACAAAATAAATTAATCAGTGAAATTTGAAGTTTTCAACCAATGGTTGTTTAACTTTTTTTTCCTGTACTTGTATTTTCCTGCTGTGTTGAGGGTTTTGTTTTTGTTTTTGTTTTTGTTTTTCGAGACAGGGTTTCTCTGTGTAGCCCTGGCTGTCCTGGAACTCACTTTGTAGACCAGGATGGCCTCAAACTCAGAAATCTACCTGCCTCTGCCTCCTGAGTGCTGGGATTAAAGGCGTGCGCCACCACGCCCAGCATTTTTATAAATAAGCTTCAACTCAGATTTTATATTACGTTAAATGTTATGCATATGCTTGTGGTAAACTTATTAAAGCTGAATTCTATTAAAAAGAATGCCTCCTGGGGCAGGGGAGATTGCTCGGTGGGTAAAGTATATGTTCCACAAGCATAAGGAACAGGGTTCAGATCTCCAGCACCCACACACATGCTGCATAGGAACACTGATCTGTTTATGATCCCAGTGTTTGGGAGGTAGAGTCAGAGGATCCCTAGAGCAAGCTAGCTAACTGGAGTAGCTGAACTGCATACTCTAGATTCAAGTGAGAACGTTGCCCCCATATGCACTCACACATGCACATATACTCACACATATACATGCACTCATACACATGCACTCACACATACACATAAATCCGTATATATGAACTCGGATATACACAGGCACCCATACACATACACTCGTACGTACACATACATCCATACACATAACCTTGCATATACATAGGCACCCACACACATGCAAATGCACATACTCGAGAGTAAAAAACATGGACATACACAAAAAATGAGTATTTATACAATTTGAGCAAGAAAATGCTAAGACTGGGCTGAATCTGTGTTGGCTGAGTTAACCTTTTTTAACCTTGACTGTGTACCCTAGTGGAGTCTACCATGTTGGAACTGAAAGTCTAATCTGTAGTCTGGAGGTTTGGATTTTCAGGTTCCTGCCTATATCAAAAAGAATTCAGAACGGAGATAAAGTCAAGAATTATGGGAGGTTTATTATATAGCCAAAGTACACACTCCAGGGGCAGAGAGTGGAATGGCTGGGTCCTGGATGGCTTGTCTTGGGAGCAAAGTTTCTTGGTAGAGAAAGTTATTCAGTTAAGGCAGAGGAGAGGTGGGGCAAGTCCAGGAATGGATCAAGGTTTTTCCAAAACAGAGTTCACTCTCTTTTACCCCCATTTTTGGTTTTCCAGCTGTTCTGATTTCTCATGTTTCTAGCACAAGAGAGGGACGTTTTCAAAGCTGACATATGAACATGCCATTGTAACGCAGTGAGACTCCGTTAGCAGTGTTTGGCTGTGTAGGAACTACCTGGTTTGGACTGATGACCTTCCCTCCCTGTTTTATTGGTCACATGATATCTTGCTATCACACAACTCTGAGGTTTCATTAGCCTCAGAGCTAGCGTGCATGTGAAAATGCACTAAAGTAATGACACACATTGTTGCAGTCTAAAGAAAATAACACAAATAAGATTTTTCTTATCCACATTTAGAACATGATATGTATTGTGAGAAACAGTCTTGTTTTCTTTTTAAAAATACAGTTATAATGCAGACTAATATGTTTAATCTAACAATACACGTGAACACTAAAAGAAACATTCTTCTGATTACCAGCACAGAGAGGAACAGGCAAGCATTCACATTGTACTGTGTTTTGTGTCGCGTTGATGCTAAAGTACCATTCTTCCAGCTATAACACATTGTACAGTCTTCTGTGAAATGTGCATGTGAAAATACAGTAAGGTAATGACATACAGCGCTGCCACCTGGCATTGCTTATCTATCCTCAATCCAGGTCACATGGTTGTGTTGGGGGCTGGAACCGGAATCATCCCATCCAAGTTGTCTTGCTTTTGTGCTGGGGCAGCACAGACTGCTCTTTGACTTTGTCTGTGAGGGTGAAGCTGTGGCCCCACACTGCCCCAGTAACAGCTCGAAGAGTTCCCTTGATAGCTAAGGGTAGAGTATTCTAGTAGAGTGGAATCCTTGTGTTCCCAAGAGAGAAAATTTCAGGATGAACCAGTGTGAAGCAGAGATGGAGTTTATTGAAAGAGAATTTTAATAGATTTTAAGCAGGAGAATTTAAGGAAGAAAGACAAACCTGATCGTATGGGTGTCGCCATCCCAAAGTCCAGTCTGCTTCAATGTCCTGATGTTTGTGTGTAGGATTTTTGAAGATTATAGGAGTTTGAAAGATTTTAGAATTTCTTTGTTTAACCAGTTTACAAGTGACCCTCTCTGTCTCTATTTGTATATCTATTTTTGGCAGTTGAGTTTCTAGAGTTATCCTGGGATTGAAAGGGATTACAGTATGGTAAAATAAAACCAGGAGCCCCTAGGATTTTACAGGTGTTAGGATATGCCTATTTACTTCAAAGGGCATGAAGCAAATGTTGCTAATTGGTGGAGTTCTGGGAGAGGCTTCAACCAGACACTGGAGTGAGGGCTTCTTGCCCTTCTCATGGCTCAGGAATTTTTCCTGCTGTTGGCACATGTGTGGCAACACACATACACACACACACACACACACACACACACACACACACACACACACACATATGCACATACACACACACATACACACGCCACAATGTTTAAAACAAAAACATTTTTGGCTTAATTTTAAAACAATAAAGGTAAAAGATCTGAACAGATAGGCCACCAGAGAGACTGTCCATACAGCCAGAAACATGAACAGGGATTCAACCTTAATTACCAGCACAAGGTTCTAGGGAGACTCTAGTCTCTCTCCAACATGGCCAGCATGAGCAAGGAACCCATTGCCAGCTGCTGGTGAAAACACATCTCAGGAGACTGCTGCTGCACCGTGGAGGTGCTTTGTAAGCTTCTCTTCTGGAACCAAAATGGCTTGAGATGCTATGACAAATGGCCACATCCAGGCTTAAAGTAAAACGCCAGAAGCTTCTTCCTCAAAGTTCTGCATGCTGGGAGAGCTAGAAGGTCAGGGGGGTTGGACTGACTGTCTTCCTAGTTTAGAGACAGCCCCTTCTCTCACCATGCCCTTCATGGTGAGGACTCTGGTTGTTTTTTGAAAGAAGGTTAGTTTCAGTCTGAAGATGCTATGCCCGGGACCAATCAACTACTGAAAGCCCCACCTAACAAGTTTAGGGGAGACACTAACACTCCTGTAAAAACAACACAACACAAAACAAAACAAAACAACACAACACAACACAAAACAAAACAACACACTGGTTCACCAAGCTGGATGTGCATGGAACCCTTTCTTAGCCTGCAAGTGACTTATCTGGGGTGGATAGGTAAAATGTTTCTTTATGTCACCCCAGGAAAAATCACTTGACAACGTGAAGGCATACATACTACATCAGTCAATTTGCACAAAGTTCAAAAACAGGCAAAACTCACCTCTATGCTGACACAAGGAAGGATGGTGATGCTTTTCCTGCAAGGAGAGTTCCCAGGTGCTGGCCACATTCTGTTATCTAGTTGGGTTATGTTACCCAGGAATGGCCACTGTTCATGAGAGGGGGAGAAGGGTAGGGGGAAAGAGAAGGAGAGGAGGAGGGAGAAGAGGAGGGAAAAGGGGAGGAAGAAGGCAAAGGAGAGGGAAAGGGATAGGGGCAGGGATGGGGATAGGGGCAGGGAGATGAAGGGGGGAGGGAGAAGGAGAGGGAGAGACCCTCACATTGTTTAGCACCTCACTAATGTGTCAACCAGGCTGTTTTCAAACTCAGTAGATCCTCCTGCTTCAGCCTCCTGAAAGGTGAAATTACAGGTGTAATCATGCCCATCTAGATATGTTCATGCTGTGCAAATTCACTGTGCTGAGTTCCTCCAGGGTTTATGTCCTGTTTCCTGCTGAAGTACTGCTGGATACAGGGGTTGGCTTTTGACTATTCTCTAGTTGGAGAATTTGGTCTCCTGCCAGTGAAAGACAATGAGTCATGTGTCAAGTCACTGCCTGAATAAGCCTTGGGGAAGAAGCTATATCTATAGGTAAGAATAATGGCTTATTATACTTATTATCCTCATCACAAAAGGGTCCTGGCAGGTTACATGATCAATCAAATGAGTTAAGAAAGCACCATGATCTAAAATTATCTTCTTTCTTCTCAGAATGTGGGAAAGCAATGATGTCAGAATAATCCATTGCATGCTTCATATGCTTGCTTCAGTTAGGGGGTGAATATTATCTAGATGTGGGGGGATTAGTACAACTTATATCACAGAAAGGGCAGGGCCCCTTAAGTCCTTTATGTAGAGACTTTGCTAGTTGAAAATATGAAGCTCCCAAAGAGACTAAGACACAGGAAGGCACATGTTATTCATATTGATGACAGCAGTATTTTAAAAACAGATAGCTGAGCAAGCATAGTGAAGAGAGTAGAGTCAGAGAGAGAGAGAGAGAGAGAGAGAGAGAGAGAGAGAGAGAGAGAACTTTTCAAATTGGATGAGTCTTCATGGAGCTGTGAATCACTCAGGTAAAACATAGTATGAGCAATGAGTCCCATTCTTTAATGTTTGAATTTAAAGAATAGTAAAGCTTGGACAATTATTTCTGTGATATATGTGTATGTATATGAATATGTATATATCAACTATCTGAGATATATATATATATATATATATATATATATATATATATATATATACACACACACACACACACACACACACACACACACACACATATATATATATGGGGAAAAAAATCTTGAAAAAAATCCCCATCTGCTAAAGAGTTGGGTTTTGGTCCAGAAAGCAGAAATAATATTACAAGAAGAAGGGGAACTTTATCTTGGTGGTTGGGTTTCCTCCATCTTGCTGCCATTTCTGAATTAGTGGAAAATATCCAAGTTCAACCAGCCTCATTTGAGAAGGTGGACAAATTACAGTCTAATGGTTCTATTCAATCAGACTGAGTAACCATTTTTCATCAGGATGAAAAATAGGACTGGAGTGTTCTCATGTCCTGATGGGCCATGAGACAAAGAGAATTTTATTTTCTTACCTTTTAGACTTTTGTGTGGCCCACCAACTATGGTACCAGTGATGGGGGAGAGGGGCTGGGCCAGGCATTTCTAGGTTCTTAGTCTTTTATTCAACGAGCTAAAAATGGCCACTCAAAAATTTGCAGAAGTAAGGTGACTATTTGGTGCATTGCAATAGTGCAAGTTACACAGGAATGTACCATCAAGACTGACAGTGGGCCTCATGAGTGAGAGTACTTAAGAGCCCCAAGCTACAGCCTGGCATTCCCTTTTATGAGATCTAAGGGAAGATGGGTCTGGTTACTAAGAGAAGTAGTTTGAGTGCTTCTCCCTTTTGATTCACTAGATTATATAATTATATCTCTACTGTACATATCCCTTCTCATAATGCCTCTGATTTTAATCATATTCATGCACTGTTATCCATAGGCATAAGATGGTAAATAGGAGATTCTTCCTAAAATGATACTTAAAGGACATGGATTTATCTTGCTGTGCATGCACCCCAAACTAAATCAGAACTGATCGACCTTTCTATTATTCATACCTAGATATGCTTGGAATATCCTCAAATAGAAACTATTTAAACTTGGTTGTTACCATGGGTGGAGAAACTTATAGCATTGTTCAAGGATGGCAGTGGGGAAACCAGGAGTTCTGAGGTTGCTGGGTGCACTGTTTGGAGAAGGGTTTGTGTGAATGGTATGTAAAGGAGAGGGTAGGTTGCATAGCATATTATTACAAGGTGTGCAATACCATATTAATACAAGGGGTGTGTGTGTGTGTGTGTGTGTGTGTGTGTGTGTGTGTGTGTGTGTGTATGTGTCCATAAAACCCCAAACCAAATGGAGATGCCAAGTTAAACTATCTCCCATGCTTGCCTGTCTCACCTTGGCTGCTACACACCATTTGGGTCCACTGTCACTTGTCCAAGACAGCTCTGGGAAGGTAATTATAGTTGACACTGGTATCATCTGCAATGACTACTTTGTCCACACTTTCCTTCAGATCGGAATCCTGATCTTCTTATCTGTCTTCTTCTTCATTTTACCAAATACCCTAGCCCCACCTAGAGAGAGGATTCTAAGAACTCTTGTCTGACTGTGGTCTCCTCCACTGGTTGCTTAGACTATGGCTTCCAATGGACAAACTCCAGACACCTGAGAAATGCTGCTGCTGACTTCTGGGAAAGGTCTTAGATGTATGTCTGGCCCTGTAGTTGCTCAGTTGCTGTATCCTACCTTGTCACTAGACTTTGGTTGAAGCCAATACTGCCATAGTGAGATAGGAAGAATCTGGCTTGTTCTGATACTGCTCCTCTTCTGCATTAACCAGTTTTCAGAACCTATTATGGAGAGAGAGAGAGAGAGAGAGAGAGAGAGAGAGAGAGAGAGAGAGAGAGAGAGAGAGAGAGAGAGAGAGAAATTTGCTTTATTATTATACAGACCTGTTTGAAACAGGGATTTCTACTAATTTCTGACAATCGAGACAGAAAGTCAACATGCTGTGTTAGAGACCCTCTTTCCACTAATTGTTTAGTGAAATAAGACTTGGCCAGAAGGAAGACGAAAGCTCCTCAAAGCTGCTTTAGATCCTTGTCTTCTGGCTTGCCTGTTTGTGTGAAGCATGAACACCTTGCACTGTGGCATAATTTCCACATTCATATGTTAATGGCATTTGGAAATAGGACCTTTGAAAAAACAGAACCCTCCAAAACAGGCTAATCTATTCATAGACTAATAAATTATTAGATTAGTGGCCATCTCGGAAGTGACTTGGTTGTAAGCTGAGCTCCCCCTAGCTTCCTGCTCTGCCTCACCAAAAGATGCCTCCACAACACTACACTATTGAAATTTTGAGAAAAATGAGTCTATTTTCCTCATAAATTACCCAGTGTCAAGTTATAAGTTACACTAAGTGATTATGCACCACAAAGACATTTGTTTAAAAAGAGACCACAGGACACATATACTGGTAGACTTGAGTTTAGCTGTTCATTGAATAATACTTCCTTTTCTTAAATCTGTTTTTTTTTTCTCAAGAAGCAACTTTCTCCCATTTAAAGCCCCTATCTTAGTTACCTTTTTATTGCTATGTAAAAATACCATACCAAGGCAACTTATAAAAGAAAATGTTTAATTTGGTGCTTACAGTTTCAGAGTGTTAGAGTCCTTAGCAAATCATGGACGGCAGGCAGGCATGGTGCTGGAGTAGTAGCTGAGAGTTCATATCATGAGAGATAATTCTGCGGGCTTGAGGGGGGAGTGATTCTATTTAAATATTACAAATCTTGAAACCCTAAAGTCTAACCTCAGTAATAAACCTCCTCCAACAAGGGCACACCTCCTAATACTTCCTAAATAGTTTCACTAATTGGGGGAGGATGCAAGTATATGAGCCTATCAGGGCCATTTTCATTCAAACTACCAACTTCCACTCCCTGGCCCTCATAGTTTTCTGGCCATACCATAATATGAAATATGTTTGGTTCAAGTTTAAGAGTCACTATAATCTTTCAGTCTCCAAAGAATTTTCTGAGATTAAAGAAATCACTTAATCGTAACCCCTGGTAAAATAAAAGTTAAAAGCAGATCACATTATTTCTAACATACAGTGGCAAAGAATATACATTATCAAAATGGGGGAATGAGAATATAGTGAAGAAATACTGGATAAGGCAAGATGAAAATGCAGAGTGTCAAATTCTAAATCCTTTGCTCCATGTCTGATGTTAGAGGTGGTTCTCCCCTTCCAGCTTTGCTGCCTGCCACACTTCTCTCTCTTGGGCTGCTCCAATTACTGTCTGAGGCTCTCATGGGCAGTTGTTCCATGACTCTGGCAGCTCCAACATCTTGAGATCTACAGTGCAATCCAAGTTTCACTTTCACAGCTTCATACAATAGTCTCTCAGGGCCTCTGTGTAGTGAGAGACTATGCCCTACTACGTTCCCTACCATACACCTGACCTCAGCTGCTGTGCATACCTGCAGATGATTCCAGTCTTATACTTGGGTATCATAATTCTAAAGCAAAAACCATGCAGGCAACCTTGTCATGTTTGACTACCCACTTGAAGACTAGCTCCTCCTCCAATCACATTTTCATAATCCTTCCTTTGTAATTGCTTTCTATAATTAATTAATTAGTTAATTAATTAACATCCCAATATCAACCTCCCCTTTCCTTCCAGTCCCCCCTCTCACAGCTCCTTCCCACATCCCTCATCCCATTCTCCTCTGAGAAGGGGGAACCCTCTCTGGGCATTACACACACACACACACACACACACACACACACACACACACACACACCCCAAGAGTCCAGGTTAGTTGACTCTGTTGGTCTTCCTGTGGAGTCCCTTTCCTTGTCTGGTCCCTCATCCTTTCCCCAACTCTTTTGGTTGGGAGTCTCCGCATCTGTTTCAATCAGCTGCTGGGTGGAGAATCTCAAAGGACAGTTATGCTAGAATCCTGTCTGCAAGCTTAACAGAGTACCATTAATAGTCTCAGGGATTGGTTCTTGCCTGTGGGGTGGGCCTCAATCTGGGTTAGTTGTTGGCTTGCCATTCTCTTGGACTCTGCTTTATCTTTCTCCCGCACATTTTGTAAGCAGGTTGCATGTTTGGTCAAAGGTTTTACCAGTGGCTGCTGTCCTTATCCCTACCCTGAGAGTCTTTCCTAGCTATAGGAAGTGGCCATTTCAAGATCGATATTCCCCACTGCTAGAAGTCTCGGCTAAACTCACCACCCCCCACCTTGCCAAGATCTCTGCCACGTTCTAGAGACACATCGAACCACCCACCACTGATTTTACTCTATCTCCCATGCTTCCCTTACACCTGTTTCCCTGCTTCACTTCATTCTCCATCCCCTCTCCCAACTAGTTCCCTCCATTCCTCAACATTCAATATCTATTTTATTTCCCTTTCTGAGAAAGATTCAACCAGCCTCCCCTGGGCCCTTCTTGTTATTTGAGGCCGTTGGGTCTATGGATTGTAATGTGGTTATCCTGTACTTTATGGCTAATATCTACTGATAAGTGTGTACATACAAGTTCCCACACCAGTAGCCCATTAACACTGGTTGAAACGTTGCTTACAGTGTTCAGATGCTCTCCTACTTCAAAGTCCCAAAGGCTTCCACATTCCAAAACACAGCAAGGTTAGCAATACCCCACTCCTGGTTGGGTATTGCTGTCTTAGTTGCCCCCCCTTTTTTCCCCATGTAATAAAACATCATGATCAAGAAAATTTGTAAAACAAGGTGTTTAATTTGAGACTCACTGTTTCATAGAGATAGAGTCCATGACCATTATGGAGAGGTGCGTAGCAGCTGGCATGGTGCTGGAGAAATAGCTGAGAATTCACATCTTGATATACAGTTATGAGGCAAAGAGAGAGAAAGAGAGGATTCCAAGTGTTGTGAGTCTTTTGAAACAGTCAGGCCCACCCCCACCCCCCAGCCCCCAGTGACACTCCTCCTCCAACAAGACCACACCTCTTAATCCTTCCCAAACAGTTTTACCAAAATGGGGACCAAGTATTCAAACATGAGCCTACTGGGGCCATTCTCTTTCAAACCACCATAGCCACTTTGGAAGAAAATTGCAATTGTTCTCAACTGCTGTCAGAGATATAACCTCAGCTCTACAGTACCCCAGGAAACAGATCATGTACCAACTTTAGACAGAGAAAGAGTTCCTAAGGATTTTTTTTTCAGTCACATTTTCTGATGTTTTGACTCAGACAGGCATGGAACTCAGAGCTTTGACATAATCAGCTGGTCCCTATGTGGTGACCCAGGGGCTCTGCCTGGGGGAAGGATGCACCCTGGTCCCATGCCAGGCGTTTGTCTGGCTTGGAACAAAAGCAAGTTAACATCTAAGTCAAGGCTCTGAAGAGTCTAGGCTGCCTGGCCTGGCCTCACTGAGTTTGTTTCTTTCCTTGTAAACTGAGACTCACAATGTTTAGCTCTCCAGCTACATCTGGGCAGCAATGCCAGTGTGGTCTGGCTTCAATGGTTTGTCTGGTTATTGGTGCTGTGGTTATGGGGTTATGTGGCTAAGAGTCAGAGCCCAGTCACTTTCCCCCAAGGATCCACCAGTAGGCCTCTCATGGTGGGAACAATTACTCTTTAAGAATGCATCAAGTTCTTCATTCCACACCAATAGTTTGGTATATGCCTACTTGTTCTCCCAAATGAGCCTCGTGAGAGTAGCCTAAAAGACAGAGACTCACATGATTAAAGTCAGGAAGGTGGGCTCTCCTATGTAGGAGTTAGCATAATAGCCTCTTCCATCCTTTCTGAAGAAGCAGATGGCTAGGACAGAAATTCTTAACAACTACTTTCAGCCAAAATCTCAGGCAACCCATTCATCCAACACAGATTTTCTGAGTGCTCACTGTGTCTAGGACTCAGCAGTGGTTCATAATTAGCTTCTGGACCCTGCTACTGTCTCTCTGCCTTTAGCTTATGGGACCATATTGTAGTCCTGAGTCTAGAAGGGAACACAGTAGCAGATGGAAACTCTGGCCCAAATTTTGCCTTCTTCTCTTTCTGTAATCTTGTCTTCTCCAGCCATCTGGCAGCAGGCACTTGCCCTTGTGATTCTGATTGTGCAAATACCCATCGTCTTCCTCTTATTTTCCCATACTTTGGACCCACTCAGAGGTAGTAATATCGACCAACATTCTCCAGCCTCTGTATACTGTCCTTCCTGGTCCAAGAAAAAAAATGCCCCATGCCACCAACTCATTTGAACTTGGCAAATGTGTTGGCTTACAGAGTAGAGCGAACTGAAGGTCGGTCATGGGTATGCCAGTCTAGCCTTAGTGAACCTGAAGACAGCACTGTGGGTTTGAACACATCCCTTAAGGGCCCAGAGGATATGGGGGATTGGGGACATACTATGTACATCCTCAGGTCTCGGCTGCCCACCTGCAGCACAGACGAGTCTTCAAGAAAAAACAATGCTTTCTGCCCTTCGTTAAAAAAAATCATTTATTATTCTCAGTCCCCTCCCTAGATCATTTTCTTTTACGACAAAAAATTGTGCTGGTTCATTTTTTGCAAGCCTGACACAATCCAGAGTCACTTGGGAAGAGAGGACCTCAGTTGAGGAATTGCCTCTCTCACATTGACCTGTAGGCAAGATCATGGGGTGTTTTCTGCAGTGTTACCCATGGGCAGGTAGTACTGGCTTATATAAGATAACAAGTGGAGCAAGCTACAAAAAGCAAGATAGTAAGACATGTCCCTCTGTGGTATCTGCTTCATTTTTTGCCTCCAGACTCTTCCTTGAGCTCCTACATTAGCATCCTCAGCGGGGCACTCTGTGACGACGAACTATAAGCCAGTTTGGTTCTGGTTGGTGTTTTATCACAGCAACAGAAATCAAATGAAGGCAGCCATCTCCTGCAGCTTTGATTGCTTTTGTGTCCCTCCTGTCCCTTTTTGATATATTTGAACTCACTCCTCCAGTTGAAACCTGGACATGGAACATCAACAAGAATCTGACTAAGGCCCAAGGGTGTGGGATTATGTCCTAGTAATAGCTAGACACGATTTTAAACAGGCCTCTGGATGTTGCTGCTGTTTGGACCTAGAGCTCATCTAAAACCTCAAATGTAGCAAACATGCCAGGAAAGGGACTGTCACAGGCTCTGTAACCAATTTCTCCTAGGTGCAGGGCTTTGGGGCAGTGGCACTACTACTGATGCAGAGACTGACCAACATGGCTGGAAGGTCTGAGAAGATACTGGGACCATCCAAGACTCTGCCCCAGATCATGCCCTCCTCATGCCCCACTTCAAGCCTCCATTTTTATAGCACATAAAGATGGTTCCCAAAAGAACACACTGTTGCTGGGACACTCTTATTTGGCCTGTGCTATTCTGGTGGCCTGAACACCATCCCACCACGTCTACCTTTTTTCCCTCCAAGGCTATACATCTCAAGGTCTTTCCTGTAAGCTGTGTCTTCTGATGCTGCTGCTGTCCTGCACAAAGCCACCTGCATGCCACCAGTGTGGCTTTGCAATGAAGCAGCAGTTGCACACCCACTTTCTTTGGTTTTATGTTGTTGTTTGTTTCCGGGGATATGCTCTTGTTATGTAGCTCAAGCTGACCTCAAATTTGGTATCCTCCTGTCTTGCCCTCCAAAGTGCTGGAATTACAGATGTGCAATACTGATCCCTAAAAGCACCTAAAAGTGGGTGTTGGGGACAGAACTCAGGGCCTTGCATGTGTGAGAGAAGCACTTGTCCATTAAGCTGCATCCACATCCCACAAGACGCTCTCTTCGGTTGAATTATGTTGCCACTTCCTTTGAGAGGAGGAAAGTGGCTTTCATTCCAGATCATGTAATCACTGCATGCCAGTTGCTATACCTAAGAATGACACTTAATCAGACTGTCTATGTCATGAGGCAGCTATCATTGACATATTCATTTTACAGATGAAAACTGTGTGGGGAAAAGCAGAGCTCTAGAGTTAGGATTTACACTCAGCCGATGCCAATGCTGTGCCCTTGCACTGTGAGTGCTGGGGTCTCCTTTAGCCTTAGCAGCAGCCATGTTGGTAATGACCTTATATATGAATGGTTCCAAAGAAATTCCTTTTGAGTGGCGAGCCTAGTCTCAGAGCATGAAGAGAAAGCAAACCAGAGATTATTCATAGTTTAGACTTTACCATAGCTTCCTAAAGAAGGGGTTTTATACTTTACATTTGTGTATGTGTGTGGGGGGGATAGAAGATGATGTGCTGATCTCTAATTGGTAAAAGGCAGGCATCTCTACCATTTCTCCCATCCCTCTATTTCCCTTAATGAACAGAGAGGGCACAGCCCAGTTGGGCAGAACTGGCATCTAGGACTATTCTTTCCTGGCCCAGGATGGCCTAGGCTGCCACCTTCCTATGCTTAGGCCTTGGTGGGCTTGCAGCTGATATCTTCCATCTTGTAAGATCTCAGCTATGCTCTGGACTTATATTCTGGCAAAGCAGAAGGCCAGAGCCTCAACTCCAACTGGAGATGACATGCTCTCTCCCCACACAGTTCTGTCTCCCCTTCCTGCCACTGGGACTCTCCACACCTCACAGCCTGCTATGGAATATCTGTCCTTTTCACAGGGGCAGAGTGGTGGGTGACAAGGCCCCTGACTGTCTTTGGTGTTCCAGGTTCAGGAAGCGTCATTGCTAGCCTCCTTGTGGTCTTTCTAAATATCACCTCATGGACCAATCCAAGTGGGTCTGCTAGGATTCTTCCCTGTCAAATCCAGAGGCAAAGGACATTTGTCAGGTATGCCTGAAACTCGGACTCTTCTAGCATCTGTCCCTTAGCTCTCACTCTGAGTCACAACTAAGCTGGCCTTGGAGTCAGCCCTCCAAAGTTAGCTCTCTGAATATCGCTCTCTGCCCTGACTGTTTGGCCTTGACCCAGTGACTGTTGGTTGAGGCTGGTGTTGGAATTTTGATGGGACTTTCATTGAATCTGTAGATTGCTTTTGGTAACATGGCCATTTTCACTCTGTTAATCCTACTGCTCCATGAGCAGGGGAGATCTTTCCAGCTTCTGATATCTTCCTCAATTTCTTTCTTAAGAGGCAAGATGGAGGTAAGGACTTGCATAAGAGGGTACTGGGAGGAGAAGAAGGGCTGATATCGGGTTATAACGGGAATAAATAAATAAATAAATTTAATAAAAAGGCAATACATTCAAAATATCCCCCACATCTCTGTGTTGTCTGGGACTTCATGTTAGTTATTCAACTTCTCCAGGTCTTATCCTCCTGATAAGTGTGCTATCATCAGGAATAATTGCATATGTGTGTATATTCTCCAGCACCTCTATTTTTTTCCAGGCTTGCATATACTAACAATATAAAAAGGTCTAAAGGTCCTTTAAAAAAATCAACCAAACCAAACCAAACCAAACCAAAACAAAACAAAACAAAACAAAACAAAACACGGACAACAACCACCATCACCACCAACAAGAACTCCTATAGCACCAGCCATGGATAATTTTAAGTGCCTCACTCAAGAGCCAAAGTTGCTGATATTGTCTGGTTTTGCAGAAAGTTAACAGGAAAAAAAAATCTGTTGTTTGGTAACCCTCCTGTATTCTCAGGACACACTTATCCCAGTGGCATTGATGTCCCAGGCACCAGCACTTTCAGGAAAAAAAAATCCTTCAGGTTGTTTTTCTCTCCCTGCATGAAAGGAGAAGAAGCAGCATTCTGTTACTTAACTATCAGCAAAAGTGAGGTAAGCAGGAGAAAGTTAGAGTCAAGCACTTCTCCTCTGCCAGGAAAGACAGTTTTTGAAACAATAGTACTCTGTTCTCAATGTGTGGACTTTCTGTCTTAATCCAGACACACATATGAATGGGTCAAGGCCAGTAGGCCAGACAGGGAAGACAAACATGACTGAGAAAGGCTGCAGGGTGGGGATGTGTGAATCCATGGGAATCACCACATTGCCTACATCAATACAGACCAGAATGCTCTTATCTCAGGAAGGTAGCATGTGGCAGTCCCCAGAAAGCCCTTCTAACTCCATACACCTAACTTACCCATTCCTTGCACTACACTGAAATTCTAGAGATCTCAGCATAACTTTCTACTCCACAAGTGCTGTGCTTGGGGTGGGATACCACACATTATCTCTCAGATTACCTACACTATTTCCATACCATTCATGAACTAGAGTCTAGAAAAATGAAAGTCTCTTACTTTTGGCAATCAAAATCTTCCCCAGCCCGGGCAAGAGCATCTTAGCAAAACTCCCAATGCTCATTGTCTTTATAAACTTGACAATATTTTTTAAAAAAATAGAATAGGCTGGGTGGTGGTGCACACCTTTAATCCCAGCATTTGGGAGGCAGAGGCAGGTGGATTTCTAAGTTCGAGGCCAGCCTGTCCTACAGAATGAGTGCAGGACAGCCAGGGCTATACAGAGAAACCCTGTCTTGAAAAAGAAACAAACAGGGGGGAGGGTATAGGGAACTTTCTGGATAACACTTGAAATGTAAATGAAGAAATTATCTAATAAATGTTGGAAAAAAAAGTAAGAATACATTGTACTTACTTTCAGTATGAGAATCAGCAAATAAATAACTTCAGATGATTAAAAAAAAAAGAAAAAGAAAGAAACAAACAAAAACAAAAAAATAGAATAAATGGCTTAATCTCTACACAATGTTAAATTTCCAGCAGTCACCGCAGACCACAGGGGCATAGATAACTGATGATTCACTAATCCCAACCCTCATTTGGATTGGTCATTTTAACTTTCCCTCACAAGCAGCTGTCACTATAGCTGCTAATGTTGCATCTCTCCTCAATGGTTTATGCCCTATCTCTCAACTTGTCCCAATCCACTTTCCAGTCTGGGTGTTAAGTAGTGAAGAAGCCATGGGTCTCATGTAAGTCAAGGAGAGAGCTACAAGGTGTTGTTGTGTCTTCAAACCCCATAACAGGAGCAGCAAATACTGAACAATGTAAATCATAAAACTGACAAGATGAGTACTACTAGCCGGGATGCATCACAAACATTCTCATTCTGTACGGAGACTCACCATGAAAGTCTTTAGTTCATTGGTTATTAATTTCAAAGATTTCTTAAACCCCATTTTCTCAAAATATCGTATTCACACATTTTTGCTTCATAGTTTTACAGATTTCACGGAGCTGCTAAACAGCCTGTAGGTATGATGCAATGTAAACAATCAAAAGATGCAACCATCTCCTCCACCAGCTTACAACTTAAAGGAAAGAGCAGCCTGCCAAACATGAGTATGTGCCGTAATGGAAGGCATACAGTGAACTGGTAAAATGTATATGCAAGCTGATTACATAGACGTACGTGTCAAGGAGATAAAGATTAACTGGATGAACTTGAGTTACTTTAGAAGTTCCTGCCGTCACATACTTATAAGCAAGTGCCCCAAGGAATGCACATACAATTGCCATATAAGTCAACTGGGGCTTCTGTAGAGCTACTGCTGTGGTGAGCAGAACAAGCATCAAACATTTGTCACAAGAAAGAGGTTGGTGGGGATGGCACTACAAAGGCTTTTAAAGGACTCATAAGTAGGGTTTGAAAAGAGTTTCGACAGTTGGAAAGACATAACATTAATGTGACAGGGACCACAATCAATAGAAAAGAACCAGCAGTAAACGTGGTGACTCTGGAATTGTGTGTCTTTGGCATTTATTGGAACTTTAGAAGCAGGTAGGAAAACTCAAATGCATAGGGAATGAATCTACTTGAAAGTCATTTTGTTCTGCCTCTCTTGCACCCTCATGTTATTTAAAGAGTTCCTCTTTCTCCAGAATGGGAGTCCTTGAAGAACCCATCTGAAGTACTTTGTGTGGCTCAGGCAATGGGCACCAATGGCCTGTCCCATAGCAGGGAGTTGAGATGGAATACCAGGCAAGCATAGATGCCCAGGAAGAGATATATTATACAGAAAAAAACCTGCATCTTGATAAAGACACTTCCCAGGTTAGGAGATCCAAAGATAGGGGTTGCTGTTGGACCAACATCCCTGCAAAGTAGCTTCATAAAGCTATTTCTTCAATGTACAAAAAATTTAGAGCTGCAGGGAGTTTCAGATTACCAGTCTCTTAACAACGGGAAATAGGATTGTTTGGACTTAAACCACTTCTTATTGAAAATGTATTATGAGTATTTGGATAGGATTCTTTCTACTTACATCTGATTTAAATTAGGTCTGTATGTTTTCTCCTCAAATAAGTTTTTGTTTGTTTGTTTGTTTTTGTTTTTTAGCTGTGCTGCTAGTGGAACCTAGGAACTTGTCTTAGTTACTGTTCTATTGCTGTAAAGAGACACTGTGAGTAAAGCAGTCATTATAAAACAGTGTGTTCAATTATGGTTTTAAAAATCTAGTCCATTATAATCATGGCAGGAAGCGTGGTGGCAGACAGGCAGGTATGGAACTGACAGGTTATATCCTGATCCACAGACAGGTAGGCAGGTAGGGAATAGAGATGGGGGTTGGAGGCTTGGCCTGCTATGGGCTTTGGCCCCACCCTCTTCAGCAAGACAACACCTCTTAATTCTGGTAGCCCTTCTCAAGTAGTACCACTCTCTGGTGACTAAGCATATGAATATATGAGCCTATGGGGGCCATTCTCATTCAAACCAATAGAGCTATATACTCCTATGCTTCCAAATTTCATGCACACAAGGGCCAGTGAGATTGTGCTGTAGGTAAAAGTGCTTGCTTGCTCCAAAGCTTGGTGACTGAGTTTGATCCCCAGGACCCACACGGTGGAGGAGAGAACTGATCTCCATGAGTGTCTCCTGAGCGCCAATTGTGTGCTATGGCATGCAGACACCCACACACAGTAGCCCACAAACAAATGGATTTTGCAATACAGGGTGTTCTGTAGCCCAGGCTGGTTTATTTAGATGAGCTGGTTTTGATTTTTTTATTGCTGAGTAACACACATGCAGAAAAGTGTATGCAAATCATACTATACACATTGATAGAGCTCTGCCAGCTGAATATTTCTGAATAACCAGTATATGATCAAGGAAGTACAGCTTCACTCAGCTCCCAAAGCCCCCTGTGCCTCTTTCAATCTGGCCTCTCTGGAAGAGCAGTCAGTGACTTCAATCACTGAGCCAACTCTCCATCTCACAAATGTGTGCCCCAGGCTGACCTTGAAGTTGTGATCCCCCTGTCTCCACCTCCTTCAGAAAATCCTACTAACACGAATCACCACAACTGGTTTATTTTCTTACAAAAAAGAGAAAGACAGTGGAAGGATGGGGAAGTGAGAAGGATCTGGTAAGAGAAGAGGGAGGGGAAACAGGGGTCAGAATATATTATATGAAAATAAATTTATTTAAATAAAAATAAAATTAAAATTGTAGACTGAAATGGAACTTGATAGAATGTAGAAGTTTCAGGAATAGTTTCTAAGGCAGTGGCAAATGACTACAAGCATAGATGGGTCATATTATTTTTTCTCGGAGAAAAACATTAGTTTCCTGACTTGCACATGGAATTGTGTTTGGAACTAGAAGACAGAATTTGGGAATTTCTGGAAAGGCAATACCGTGGCTATTGTCAGTTCATACAACCCTAGAACATTACTGAAAACTTTGACACAAAAGTTTGACAGGAATTCCAAGCATGATGGGACAATACCAAAGTAACTGAGGATCAATGATGGCAAAATGGGCAACTCATGGTTAATTAATTAATTTTAACATGTAAGAAATAATAAGACCCTCATTAAAAAAAAAGAGTGTGGCCTAGAGGAAATACTATAGCAAAGTTGGGTGGGGACTGGAAAGAGGGCCCACCATTCAGACGTCCTGTCATGGTGAGTTGTCTTTAATGTTTGCGATTCGTGGTGCAGCCCACGGGCCAGAAGCTAGAAACGATGCCAAAGCCTGTTTTTAGCTAGAATTCTCAGTTCTTTTTGTGTTGCTACTTGAACCCTGAGTCATATTTGAGGTTCTTTGTGAAAATAAGCCCTAATAAATTTAATTGATCTACAAAAATTTCCTTGTAATCCTTATTTGTGTATCGTATCTAAGAATTTCTGGTCCCTTCTTTAATTCTGTGGTTCTCATCCTGTAGGTCACGACTCCTTTCAGGGTTGAATGACCCTTTCACAGGGGTGGCCTAGGACCACCAAAAACCATAACTATTTATATTATGATCCATAGAAGTAGCAAATTACAGTTTGAAATAGCAATGAAAATAAGTTTGTGGTTAGGGGTCACCACAACATGAAGGACTCTATTAAAGGGTCACAGCATCAGGTAAGTTGAGAACCATTGATTTACTTTCTTATGAACTAGCTTGTTTTCACACTACCGGTTGCCCATTCATTCAACTAAATGAGGAGACAGAATGATTCCCAGCTACTAAAAAATTCAAAAGCTCAAATCAGTGTGTCATTTTGATAAATTATACCTTAAAATTGCTACAGAGGAATGTAACCCTGAGGTCCTCAGAACGAAACCAGCTCTAGTCAGCCCTCTAAGGTATAAGGCAATTCATGTAACCACCAAACAAAATATTCAAATGAAATAAGCCAACCAACAATTCACTGGGCCTAAATGGTCACAAGCTCTCAGACTAGTTGTTGATGGCTGAAGTCACAATCCATTCCCATGGTCAGTTAAGAGACACAAGACAAAGTAGGATACAGTGCCGCTGGAGGAAGATTTTACTCCAGCAACAGATGCACACGACATGAAGTTTACCTTTATTTATATGTCACTGTAAACTTTCTTTTCTTTCTTTTTTTTTTATGAAATAGAAGCACTAAAGAAGCTCTTTCTGCTTAGAGAAATAAGTTCTTATAATCTATGCTTGGACAGAAACAAAAGGTCAGATGTTAAGAGATGATGTCATTCATGATCACAAGGTATGTCAAAAAAAAAAAAAAGAAGCCACTGAGATTTATTTTAGGAAGGCCAATATTGGGCAATAAAGATGAAGATATTGTATAGTTCATCAAATGTCTGAGCTCTTACAAGAAGAGACCATTCTACACTCAGTTGTCACGCCTGACTTTCCACGATGTGCACATGGGTAGCTCACTAACTTTCAGTATGTGCATGAGGTTGTCTACAGCTGCTGTGTTAATTCTTGAAGTGATATCTAGATTAAATGACATTTAAGACTCCCTAAGTTGAAGAGATGAGGGAGGGGCTGAGGGCAAATATGATCAAAGCATGTATGGAATTCTCAAAGAACTAATCATTTTTTTCAAAGGACACCTTAAATTATCTGTAGTGATGTGAGAGGCATTCAAAAGGGAGACATAAGTAAAAACATATGCCCCTTCCCTACTAAAATAATTAATCAAAGGCAGTATACCATTCAGGGAGTTGAGACTGTCATCAACATCTAGATAGATGAGTGACAATTTATATAGTCCCTCTGACACACAGAGAACAACTGTATATCATCATAAATTCACATAGGGACTTTATGGGTACTATTCCAGATATAGAAATTTTAAGGAAGAAAATCAATACACTCCTAAAGCTCTGTGTTATCTATCTACGATGTAAAAAGAAAACCTACTTTTGGGGTGTTAGAGATGGCTCAGTGAGTAAGAGTGATTGCTCTGAAAGCATGACAGGCTGAGTTGAAATCCTATCACTCATGTAAAAAGTTGAGCATGACTCCCCATGCTTATAACCCCAGCATTAGGGCACAGAAACAAGTGAGTTCTGACAGGTCACTGGCCGACTCACTAGTTCGAAACAGTAATAAAATAGAAAGTGATAAAGAAAGCCACCAAATGTCCTCCTTTGACCCTTGCAGGTACACACATGGGCATACTCATGCGTATGCACCACACATACCCTCCCACCACATACATAGTGTGTCCTCCTACAATAAAGAGACAACACCTAAGCCATTTTTATTTCACCTGACAAGGACAGAAGTACACTTTAATGCCATACCTTAAGACAATGTGAGTTCTATACCCTGTCATATTTAACCTGCAGATCATCTCACCACTGATCTGCTGCATTGATAATTTCGAATTGGTAGGACTTGGGAACCAGAAATAGAAGATATAGCTAGATACTTTGTGTGCTATCTAGTTTTATGTCAACATGACACAAACTAGAGTTATATGGACGAATAGAACCCAAATTAAAAAAAAAAAAAGCCTCCATAGCATCTGTCTGTAGGGCATTTTACTAATTAATAATTGATGGGGTAGGGTTCAGCCTATTTTGGTCCTGGGCTCTACAAAAATGCAGGTTGATCAAGCCATGAGAAGCAAGCCAGCAAGCAGCACCGCACTATGGACTCAGCATCAGCTCCGGCCTCAATGTTCCTTTCCTGTTTGCGTTCCTGCCCTGACTTGCTTCAAGGATGGACAGCGATGTGAAAGAATAAGTCAAATAAACTCTTCCTTCCCCGAGTTGCTGTTTCACCAACAGTGATAGTAACACTATGTAAGACACCTTGAAATATGTATGTTGTAAAATAAAATATATGAGAAATTAAGAACTTTAGAGTCTGGTAGTTTGTTTGAGCTTATGGGGGTATACAGAATTTACTCTTTGAAATTAAAGATAATGGGCCAGTGAGATCTCTCAGTGGATAAAGATGCTTGATGTCAAGACTGATTAATTGAGTTTGGTTTCTGGGATCCACATAGTAGAAAATAGGTCCAATTTCTCTAAGTTGTCCTCTGACCTTTACATGTGGACCATATTACATGTATGTGCACACATGCATATGTGCGTACACACAGCTGCATAAATAAATACAATTTTAAACCTTTGAAATTAAAGCGAGTTCTGCACCTTGCTCTCCATCACTACTAAAGAGATTCCTGTGTAATGAGTGTGTTTGTTACACGAGTATCGGAATGACATGGTAAATTTGGTTGTGTGGATCAAAGTCTTTTACTGAGAAAACCTCAAGGCAGCTGGCTTTGTGTGAATCTCAGAGAAAGAATGTTCTTTTGCTGGTTCAAGCTGCAACACAAGCAGATTCTTCACTCAAGCCAAATGACCCAGTACTTCAAAAGGCCTATGATGGAATGGGATTCTATATGAACTGTGTGCCAAGACCTAATAGAGGAATACAGCACAAGCCATGGGGGGGTGGGGGTGGGCTAAGTATATTGTCTGTCTCTTTGAGAACAAACTGTTGGTCCTGTGCTAGGACATCTGAGTCTGACAGCAAATGAGAGTTATATTTAGAGTTTCTTTATCTGACCTACCAACATACTGGTCATGCATGACCCAGGAAATTCCATCATCACTCGAAGTGACACATACAAGCTGTGTCTAAGCAAGTCCCGAATGTATGAGTAATTTGCATTCCTAGCTTATGCAAACTCCCACAGTATCATCTGTCATGGTACTGCCTCTCTCTTTCAGCTTATATTTATGTCATAATGTTACAGTCTCTAGGACCAGATGACTGAACGAGAAAATAATTCAACTTTAGTCTGCAGATAATTCTGCATGCTGTTTGAATTCCAATCAGATAGGAACCACTGGAACATATGCCTTCAATTGGAGGTATATGCCCTAGAGTAAAGTGGACAAGAAAACAATTATCTGAAAAGCAAAAATTTGAGTGTTACATAGGATTTTTCTACTGTATCTGGAAGGGAAAGTATTTAATGGATAAATTGCACTGATTTGAAAACAATGTCTGAATGTTTAGCCACATAGCTAAACCAAACGTTTAGCTCAAAACAAGGAGCATTAAAACCGGAAAGTTCATGAAGGCAGTTTGTAGAGGAAAAGCTACAGAGGAGGACGATGTTTGTGGCTTACGTGTTACTCACTACAAGTTCTCTTAGGAGGCCCTGTCTCAGTTTCATGACTATTGCAGTGAAAATATACACCTACAAAAGCAATGTCAGGGAGAATGAGTTTATTTTATATAGGTCCAGTGGCACTTGATCATGGCAGAGAAGTTAAGGTGACAGGACCTTGAAGCAGCTGGACACATTGTTCCACAAGACAGCAATAGATGCTAGCCATGCTGCTCAGATGGCTTTCTTCTACCCAGGAATGGACCTGCCTACAATTAAAATTGGTCTATCCACATCAATTAATGCAACTGAAATAATTTATCACAGGCATATCCAGGTCCAGCCCCCAGGTGATTCTTGATTCTATCAAGGTGACAATTAGCACTAACCATCAGTTAGATAGGGTGGTGGCCCACTTGATGAAGGCCAGGTATCTTCTCTCCTAGGATGCACTACACAAAAAGCCCCTTGCCTTGCAGCTGGTTAACACTAGATGCCTCTCATCTCCAATGCGACTATGTCTCCTCCTTGTTGGAGTAGATAGTCTCAAGATATGTATTTGTGTAAGTATTTCTACACTGACTACATTGGTTGGTCAATGCACTTCAAAGGTCACATGTCTCTCCTCTTCCCATACTCTCTTCCCAGAACTGAAGTTACAAATGAGTGCTCTCATATTTGGTTCTTACATGGATGCTGGGGATCCAAACTCAAATCCTCATGCTTCTATGGCACGAAAGTTACCAACTCATCCATCTCCATGCCTGTTTCTTATTATATTCTTAAAAGCTGTTTACAACTGGATCATTGTATTAACTACTACATTTTGTCACTGTGATAAAATACTATGACCAAAAGCAACATAAGGAAAGGTTTATTTGAGCTTAAGGCTCTAGAGAGCTAGATGTCCATAATGGTGGAAAGGGTATGGTAGAGGAAGCAGGAAACTGAGAGGCCACATCTCAACTGCACATAGAAGAAGCAGAGAGCAGATCGGAAGTTGGGTAGGCTATAAACTCTCAGAGCCCAAACCTAGATATGTGCTTCCTCTAGCAAACCTAACTTATATATGCTAAAGGTTCCATAACTTCCCTAAGCAGTGCCAATAACAGGGACAAGTTGCATATAGTGGGACATTCTTCATTCAAACCCCAATGGTCATATAGGTCTGCCAAAATTCATACTCTGCTTGCATAGTTTTCTGCCATATTTACAAGTAAAGAAATTGAACATAGATTTTTGAATGATGTCAGTGGAATAGTCAATAGAGGGAGGAATTTATAACACCAAATATGGGCTTCTGCCTTATTATTAAAAGCTGGTATTATAGTAGCTCCAAGTGTATTTTATTTGTTTCTTCTGGGTGGATGTTCCTGCATACTAACTACTGACCAACTCTTTTTACTAGTCCTCTTTCCTGTGCTAAATTATATAAGTATTTTTATCACAAGTTAACTGTGTAATTCAATATTTGAGCTTCATGAAATTAAAAAAAAGGATTGGGACTGACCTGAAAGAAATGGAATTTCACCTGATACTGAAGCTGTTAGGAGAGAAATTAGGGTTGTGCCCTTTAGTAGAGAATATGCCAAAGAAAGGAAGGACAAGCACATTTGCAGATCACTGCTGGCATTATATTGAGAGAATGTATTCACTGCTGTTGTAGAGGAATCGCACCACAAGGAAAAGGTAAACTCAGATGTTAAGTGTCTCTAGCAGTGGACAACATGTTTACTACCTCTCTCGGCATTCATCCTAGACCCAAGCCATGGCACTCCATGCTACAAAGGCCAGGTACAAAGTACATATTGATCTTGCTCTGATCTCATTAGCTGTACCACTTACCAATCCAAATCACTTAGACCACACTTTACAACTGGACCACACAAAAACAAAGGCAATTATGAGGCATCCATTTGGGATATAGATGGAGGCAAAGGCTATTTCTTACCAACAGCCTGTTTGGGGCAGCTCCCTTCAGCAGCCTGACAGCTTTCTCAGCTGCAGCACGGGCTGATATTCTGTCCCTTTGCCTTCTAATGCCTCAGTAGCAAGGTTCCTATTCACAGCATAAGTAATAAATGTGGGTCTGAAGACTGAGAGATGCTGGGATTTCCATAAAGAACTTAACAAGAGTGAACTCTGGAAAGCTGGCTCATTCCCTCTCTGTTTCATGAGCTGCAGATTTCCATTCTGCAGGAACCCGGGCTGATGCTCTGGGGATGGGAGTGGGAGTCATTGTTGAAAAAGAGCTCTGAAAATGGAAACATCCTTACTTTAGACTCCAATGATGTTTGTAGACACTTACAAAGACAATTAAAGGAATGATCAACTGTATTAACACTATATTAAGGGCACTTCCAAAAACTGATCTAACGAGTCCTTGGGACTATTCCTCTGCCGCCAAGAAATTCTATATAAGACTCGTCTTTTGTTCAGTTCCCTGCTGCTTCTCACTAGAGCAGAGGCAGCCATCCTCTTGTGTCTCTCCCAGGAAACCTCCAGTTGTGGTTTGTTATATGGCATGACTTTATGGTATTCCTTGGTTCCCAACTTCCAGGACACCTTTTTCTTCAGAGCTGTAACACCTCCCTCTACTGGGGAAGCCTTTCTCGCCCAGAGCTGTAACACAATGGTCGCACTAGCCTATAAGTCCAAAGATGTAGGGCTGGGGTAAGAATAGCCTACAGTCTAGCTCTAGGTTCAGTGAGCAATCCCACCTCAAGGGAATAGAGCAAAGAATGGCAGAACACAGCACCCAGGGTCCTCCTCCAACTTCAGCATCTGCACAGGTACATGCTTCTGTTCTCATATATACGTAGGCACACACATATACCATACACATACCATACACATATACACCATTCTCACATACACTCACACATATATACCACATTAATGTACACATGCATATATGTATGTACAAAGTGGGAGAGAGAGAGAGTGAGGTACAGAGAGAGAGAGAGAGAGAGAGAGAGAGAGAGAGAGAGAGAGATCTAAAGAGCATCCAGATTGGCATTTGATTAAAAATTAGGTCTCTAGATCCAGAGTTTGGTCCATAAACATAACCATCAGAGCAGTTTGATTGGCCAAGACAAGGTAGGCTTTGTGTTCTGTGTTAGTTGATGTTGTCACTAGGACAAAATAACTGACAAATTAACTCTGAGGTGGAGTGCTTTGGAGGACTCCATTCATCTACAGTCACTTGGCTTCATTGCTCTGGGCCTGTATTAAGGCAAACATAGTAAGATAATGAAGCTTATCTCTTGGTGGCCAGGAAGCACAAAGAGACAAAGGGCTGAGGTCCCAATATCCCCTTCAAGGACACACTTTCAGTGACTACTATGACTCACTTTCTAAAGTTTCTGTCCCGTCCCAATGGTGCTATCAGCTGGAGACCAAGCCCCCAACCCATGAACTTTGAGAAAGTGGCAAAGTACATGCTATGATGTTTTTCCCTATGGAAAAGTGGGAACTTGCTAATGTCCCCTGCAAGCCATGGCCACAAGTCAATAATCTTCGTGATTTTACATCAGCTTTTATCGACTTCAGCATCTTATCTGACTCTCATGTTCTCTGAGCTGGTGTTTTTTTGAAGCATGCATTTGACACACAGATTATATAGTACATGAGAAACTGAATGGGAAACAGATGAGCTCAGAAACAACTGAGAGTCTGGAGTCTAGAGGCAGAGCTGGCTCTGCATGCTCCTTGTACTGTTTACTGCTGTGCAGTCTGAGAAGATCAATTAATGTCTCTGAGTCTAATTCTAAGCAATGAAATTGGGGAGTTGTCCATCTGAAGCATATTGGCAGAAGTCAGTGGGCATTTACCTTACTAATATCTGTTGAACAGCTGTTCTGAGACAGGCACTGTCAGAGTCCATGGCACAGAAGAGGCAAAGAAGAAGGTAGAGGCAGTGTGTCTGAGAGACACAGTCAAGAAGAGTTTGTATACACATTTGGCCTAGCCCAGATTCACAGCTAAGCAAAGCTGTTATCATTTACTGTCAAGAATCATTGACTCTCAACAAAATCTTTCTGTGAACAGACAGAAAACCCCCTGTCATGTTTTGGTGAGGCAAAGGAATGATGTCAGATTGCATGGCCATGGTCACTTGGACATGATGGCGGTCCTTTGTGGATCACAGAACAACAAAGGATTGATCACTTTGACAAAAAATGAGAACCCATCAATGTGTTCTAGGGGGAGCCACTTACAGAAATAGTTTCTCTTACATAAATGAAATTTAGGGCAGCAAGGTCAGATCATGAGAAGCTAGCATGTGTGGAGAACAATGGGCCAGGGGTACAGGAAATGGAGACTGGTCTAATAAAGTCATTACTTTCCCATGGAGAAGCAGGCTGTGCAGCAGGCTCATCCAGAGGGCACAGGTCTATAGGTCCTTTTGCAGCTTTGGTCCCATAGTGTAAGGTTTCTACTTTTTCCTTCCTTTCTTTCTTATCTGGCACTCTCTCACCACACCCTCCAAGATTATAGGTCTTAAATCCTGGAACTTGAGAATGGATCACTTTCTGGGATAAAGAGGAATTAAGGGTACAGACTGAATTAATACAGCTGCTTCAGCAGGGAGCTGTTTACTGTTTTGGCCTAGGCCTAACACACCCACTATGAAGAGGGAGACAGTATGTCAGAACCGGGAGATGACTGTAAGGGATTCACTCAGCCAGCCATTGCTGGGTTTGAAGATGGGAGAGAACATGCCCCTAGGACTTTGGGAGATCTACAGTGCCAGGGCAGGCAATAGAACAAATTCCCCACAAGCCTCCTCTGAAGCAACAATCACACATTTAATCCTGCTGCACATTTAGAATATGTTGAGTGTGTGGGGAAGTTGTAACTTTCCCTACGACAAACAGTAGTTAGAAGAAGGAAATAGAATGTGATATATCCAACCCTACCGAACTAGAGTCTAATGAATACTGGAAATATATCTCCAGATCAATATTTCTATTTACTAGCTAACCTTGAATATTCTAGCTATTGTGAGGCCTTTTCTTTCTTCTGTTATACAGGGTTACCCAAGGCTATTTTTATTCAAGCATATAATGTACTTGAGCATATGAGATACATGTCCCCTTATCCTCTCTCTCCTACTCCTCACATTAGTCCCATTTGTTTCCCTAAACACTTTAAATTCTTTCAAGTGATCTGTACAAATATGAATTTATGAGTCCATAAAGTCGAGAACCCATAACTGAGAGCCAAGGCAATATTTGTTTTCTGAGATCCACTTAATCCATTTGTTCAATATGTTTATCCATTTTTTTTTACAAATGTAACTTTATTCTTCTTTATGGTGGAAAAATATTCCCTTCTTTGTTCATCCCTCTGTTGACTGATACCTAGGTTGGTCCCATAGCTTAGGTCTGATGAACAGTGCTCTAAGGAACATTGATATACAAGTATCACTGTAATGTAACGTCCAGAAGTCATACAGCTGGGTCACTTGGTAGAATGTGAACAGTTGGGGCTGCATGATGGGAGTTGATGTTGAATTTGTAGATTGCTTTTAGTAGTACAGCTATTTTCATGATGTTAATTTTTCCAATCCATGAGGATGGGAACTTTTCATCTTGTAGTGCCTTCTTCACTTCCTCCTCCTGTGTTTTCAAGTGTTTTATTACAGAAGCATTTCTCTTCCTTGGCTAGGTTTATTTCTACATAGTTTTTTGAGGCAATTGTGAATGCAATTGTTTTGCTAATTGCTTTCTGTAGTCTTAAATTCTTCTTAAACCTAATTTTAATAATGGTTCTGAAATGCTTTAACTTCCTTTCTACCCTACCACCCACCAGAGGTAGTGGGGGGGGGGAAAGGTTATTAGGATATGGGAGAAGTGGACCTATATAGAAATTGTTCTTTGGAGCAAATCCAATCTGCATTGTCAGGATATCAGCAGTTCAGTTCCTAGGAGTCAGCAGTAGCAATTCAGTCCACTCACAAACACTTCATGGATATACCAGCAGTCCAGTTCAGTAGTGTTGGGGTAGCAAACATGAATCAGTAATGGTGGCACAGCCTAGCAGATACAACTAGGCCTCAGCCAAATAAAGCAGGAGTGATTAGGACAAAAAGGGTCACCAGGAGAAGCTCTCTGCTGTGCCTCTCTCAAGGAAGGGAAAGTCAGCCAAAGTGAAAGATGTGTTGCAAAGCTGGCGACGCAAGCCCCCATCACTATCTGTTGAGTTCTATTTATACTCTTTCCAAACATCACGTATCTTCACCTGGTGTCTTGCCTCAGCACGAGAGACCGTCTTAGCAAAACTAGGCAAGAGTCAGTGTCAGCCGACATGACTCTGCCAATTGGCCCAAGTCTGTAGAAGCCTGTTCTTCCAAGTGTTGCAGCTGGTGAGGTACATGGTCAGTTTTCCCACTTTCATGACCCCACAGCCAGCTCTCCCACCTGCCATACATGGTGAGGGACAAGGAAGGGGAAGAGGCATGTCACCTCACCCATTCTGACAAGAGGCAGGGCTGGCTTTCCCACATTCTTGCCCTCAGGGCTGACTTAACCTGCAACTCCCACATCCAGGACCAGTTTTACTGTGCTTCCCAGAGGAAGTGCCCCAGCTCATTGTTCTAAGTGCTGTAGTAGGTGAGGGGCCAGGACAGCTTTCATGACCCCAGGGCCAGGTCTCACACCTAGTGTCGTTGGTGATGGGAAAGAGGGGAGGAAGCTCTCTCTCTCTCTCTCTCTCTCTCTCTCTCTCTCTCTCTCTCTCCAACACCAACTCAAAGGAAGGGAGACAGTGGTAGGGCCAGCTTTACCATGTTTGTATCCTTGGAGATACATCACCAGCACCTCCTGAATACTGCTGCTTGCTAGAGGCAGGTCAGCTTTCCTGCTCTCATGCTTTCTGAATCAGCTTTCCCAGAATTCCCAGATGAGAGGTGTGGCCATTTCTGCACAGAACTCAGAGATCAACACGTCCCTGGACGGCAGCCAGCTTGGGCTGAGCCCAGACCAGGGATGCCTGCCTAGCCTTTGATGGTAACAGACCCCTTCTGCTGCAGGGCCACAGACTGACTCATGGTCCTTAGTGGCATCACAGGCCAGGTCTTCATCATGGCCCCAGGTGGAATCACCAGCTACTCACATGAGGCTGTTGTTCCTCACTACCTTTAAGTCTCCAGTGAAGCTTCTCTTGGTTGTGCTCGCATCCTTCTGTTTCTCTTTCATTTCCATTTCTCCACCATTCACTTGCTTCTCTTAGTGGCTCACTGGGTCTCTAAGTTTCTAAGGTTCTCTCAAGAGTGATCTCATGAGTTTTATCCTCCACTCATTCATTATGGCACTGGGCAGGGGTCATCTTGGTTTCCAAGTCCTGCATGGCTACTGCAGAAGGGATAGCATAACACAGTTCCCACCCTTGGAGCCGAGCCATCAGGGCTTGAGCTTCCACAAATACTGAGGGTTGCTATGAGCATGGGGCTCATTTATATAATCATGTTTATATTTTCATGTTCCTCCTCTGGGGAATGCTTTCCCTGTTAAGGTTAAGGACTCCATGGTAATTAGAAACAGCATATGTCTAGGAGGTGAGAATATGTTCCTTAGCAAAATGGTAAACACTGTGCCCTTCAGTACAGCCCTTAAAGCTGTGGGAAAGAACTCTGAAAACAAGAGTTCAAGAATGTATTATTTCTCAACTTGGCAAAATGTGAGGCTGCAATATGAATTGTATGAGCGGCTTCATAGACCTAGAAGAACAGAGGCAGCTGTACTAATGAGCCAGATTATCAGAAAGATATATAGGCAGGCAGATTTCTGAGTTCAATTTCAGCCTGAGACAAAGAAAGTTTAGGTCCAAGCATGGTAGGAATGGTAATCTCAGGATAGGATCCTACCCAGGTAAACTTATTGCTTGTGCTGACAAAGACACGCAGATCTCTGAGTTCATTTGCTGTGTTAAAAAAAAATATATATATATATATATATATATATATATATATATATATATATATATATTTGCTGTGTTAAATATATATATATATATATATATATATATATTTGCTGTCTCTTCCTAAGAATAGAGGGGCAAAGAATATAAAATACTGATTCATGGGATAATCAAAAGGGAACCTGGGTAAACAATGGATTTGATATGCAAATAAGAGACTGGGTTTTGGTCTGAGAGAGCTGAGATATCTGCGCAGCTGTCTGGAGAGCTAGCATGAGTAGAACACAGCTGTCAGTTTGTACCCATGCTTGACTTCACCTCTCCCAAACACCCTTTCTTCAGAAACCCCTCTCCAAGCTGAGGCAGATCAGCTTGGGCTGAGCACTTGGGTATATTCTGCTACCCATGGCTTGTGTGGCAAGCTGGTGGTCATCTCAGTCGAGCTCCTTGTATGGGCCCCACCGTGCAGGTGTGGTGGTGCTCTTGGACTAACTTCCTACCCAGCTTGCCTGAGTGGTCACATGCATCTGTCTCAGGCCTACTCCCTCAGGGGTCCCATAGTCTCAAGCAAGGTTCTTTTAGTCTTTGGCTTGCTCCTCATCCTAGGAGCCCATCTGGGCCTGTACTGCACCAGACTAGTGGCTCATGGTAAGTGGCATTATTAAGAGGTGTGGCCTTGTTAGTGTAGGTGTGGCCTTATTGGTGGAAATTCATCACTGTGGGGGTGAGCTTTGAGATCCTATGCTTAAGTCACACATTGTGGAAGAGACCCTTTTCTTGACTGACTGCAGAAATCAGTCTCTTCCTGGATGCCTTTGGACTAAGATGTGGAACTCTCAGCTACGTCTCCAGTACCGTGTCTGCCTATATATATATGCTGTCATGCTTCCTACCATGATGATAATAGGCTGAACCTCTGAAACTGTAAGCTAGCCCCAATTAAATGTTTTCCTTTATAAGAGTTGCCTTGGTTGTGGTGTCTCTTCACAGCAATAAAACTCTTTATATGAGGTCCCATTTGTCAATTCTTGATCTTACAGCACAAGCCATTGCTGTTCTATTCAGGAATTTTTCCCCAGTGCCCATATCTTCGAGGCTTTTCCCCACTTTCTCCTCTATAAGTTTCAGTGTCTCTGGTTTTATGTGGAGGCTATACCAATGCCTGGCAAACATGGAAGTGGACGCTCACAATCAGCTATTAGATAGAACTCAGGACTCACAAGGAAGGAGCTAGAGAAAGTACCCAAGGAGCTGAAGGGGTCTTCAACCCTATAGGTGGAAGAATAACATGAACTAACTAGTTCCCCCTGCGCTCATGTCTCTAGCTGCATATATAGAAGAAGATGGCCTAGTTGGCCATCATTGGGAAGAGAGGTGCCTTGGTCATGCAGACTTTATATGCCCCAGTACAGGGGAATGCCAGGGCCAAGATGTAGGAGTGGGTGGGTAGGGGAGCAGGGCCGGGAGTGGGGAGGGTATAGGGAACTTTCTGGATAACACTTGAAATGTAAATGAAGAAAATATCTAATAAAAGTTGGAAAAAATTAAAAAAAAAAGATTTTGCTCCTTTGTGCTACAATACAGATATGCAAGGCATAATATGACCACTGGTACAATAGTGATTAGATTGTTATGGGAATAAATAACTGATCTGTGGTTGGATTGGAGACTTGATCCACAAGAGGGAACTCTTGTAGAATCCTATAACCTGGTCAAAACCTATGGCTAAGGAGGGTATATGTCTTACTACGGTTATTTTGCAAAATAGATGTTATCAATTTGCCTTCTAAATATTTATAGCTACAAATTAATGCTGATGTGAGTTTTGGTCTGAAAATAGCTTTTACTCTGGGTGGTAGTAAATATAGAAAGTCATAATTGATCAAAATTCTGAGAACAGAACTGAGAATATAGATCAGACCATAGATAGGTCCTGTTTTGCAAAATGATAGGGACCCAAGATCAAATCATCAGAATCCATATAAAAAGGCAGTACCTAAAGGTTCAGCACAGTTAGAGAGTAGTTAGAAACAGGAATATATCCTGAGCCACTTACATAGCTCTAGGTTCAATGATAAAGCCTTTCTTGGTGAATAAGGAAGGTGGTTAGGAGTAATAGACTTCTCAGTATCTTTATCTGGCCTCTGTATGTGTTCATGTGCATGAACATACACATACATATACAAACACACACACATACACAAAGAGAGGCGGCATATATCAAACTCACATACACATATATTCATATATATATATATATATATATATATATATATATATATATATACACACACACACACACACACACACACACACACACACACACACCAAAAAAGTGCTGAGAGTAATTGTTGAATGCTCAGGTCAAAATGGGGGCATTTATATCACACCATCCAAGGGTTAGAGTACATGACAAATGAGGGAAGAGAAAGAGTGTAAGGACTAGAGGATGAGAAAGTGCTGTAAAATGCTATCTCCTGGATATGACGTGTCTATTGTACTTATGGACTCATAGATACACAATATTGAGCCCATCAACATTCTACCATGGATGGAGAGGGGCCTGGATATTCCCCCAGGATCTGTTAGCAGTATATGGCTACTGGTATGGAATGGGAATTGTTTTCTCTAGTGGTGTAGCAACTGGTTAAGTGTCCATGCTTCAGCAAATTAGCCCTGACTCATTCTCATGAAATCAACCCTAAAAACCTCAATGGGACACACACACATGCACACACACACACACACACACACACACACACACACACACACAGATGCAGACAGGAAAGAAGGAGGAGCATTTATTGTAAAGAAGAGGAGAGTTCTTCTTCACAAAGGAGTGTGTAAGAGAAGGTAATGATCAAAATATGCCATCAGACACTTTCAAAAAAGATTACATTTTAGTCTATAAAACAAATATTAATAAATAGAAAAAAGAAAAATCTTATATATTATAAAGAAAACATTCCATAAGACAAAGGGAAAGGAGGATTCCAAACTCAATTTATCTAGTCAGTACTACCCTGATTTCAAAACTGTGGAAGGACAAAACAACAAGAAGAAAATTATATAGCAATTTTCTTAATGAAAGTAGATGCAAAAAAACTTTAATAAAATACATTATGTTCATGTGGTTTCATTCTAAGGATGCAAGAAGCTTCAACATATGCAAACCAATAAACACAATGCACCAAATGAACAAATCATGGACAGAAGTCATACTCTCATCTCAATGAATGAAGAAGACACTTTTGATGAAATTCTATACCTCTTTATGATAAAATCCCTGAAACAACGGGAAATAATAAGGCCAAGCAGCAACATAATAAAGGCAATATGCAACAAGCCTATATCTAACTGAAATGGGGAAAAAAGTGAAAAGTCTTCCTCAAAACTAGGAACAAAACTAAGATATTTATTCTCTCTATTCTTATTTTATATAGTACTTGAAGTCTTAGAGCAGTAAGGCAAGAAAAAAGAAATAAATGGCATACATATAAGAAAAGAAGAATTGAAATTATTCTTTTGTTGTTGTTGTTGTTGTTTTTCGAGAGAGGGTTTCTCTGTATAGCCCTGGCTTTCCTGGAACTCACTTTGTAGACCAGGCTGGCCTCGAACTCAGAAATCTGCCTGCCTCTGCCTCCGGTGTGCTGGGATTAAAGGCATGTGCCACCACGCCTGGCTTATTCCTTTTTTTTTTTTTTAACAAAAGTATAATCCTTTGTTTGAAGATCCTAAAGTCTCCATTGGAAAACATTTACACTTGAGCAACTTGTATGGTGAAATAGCAAAATATCAAACCAATATTCAATAATTAATCACTTCATTGGTGTAATAGTGGTATAGATGCTTTATGCATAACCAATAATTTTTTAAATTTTAGACTTAAGGGCCACTACACAGTATGGAACTCATTCCTGGATCTGTAAAACCAAGAACCCATGTCTAGTGTCTCATAAGCCCTAGGGTGAAACCTACCACTATAATTTTGCTAAACTGAAATACTTTCAAAATGTCTACTAAGTATTTATTTTTCCCTAAATTGGTGTTATCTCTGAGCCATCATCATGAAGCTTCTTTCTGTAATTGGTAGCAGTTAATACGAACATTCTCAACTGGTCAAAGTACAGAATCTAAGTGACCGTGGAGTGCTCAGCTATAACTAGACATCTCTATTACCTTCTTACCGAGGGTCAGGGAACATCATGGAAGAAGCAGTAGAAATTGTGTACGAGCCAAAGGATTGGAAGATCAGTGTCTTCTGGACATGGCAGGGCTACTACGCTCATGACCTCACTGAAGATGTGTTTACCTGAATAAGGTCAGCACAAGGACAAGACAGACAACATTCTAGTGGGGATGAGGGATGGGCACACAAGATCCCATCCTTATCTGGAGAGATATTGGTAGGTGATGCTTACTAGGGGAGGGAGAGTCATTTTTCTTCAGGGATGTGACCCTTGGTAAAATGCCCATGCTCCTGCAGATATATACTGCTCTATACCTATACCTGTATACTGTATACTTATACCGATACAGATCTATTCCTTGTACATATGGACTACACTAACTGGATTCATTTGGGTTTTTTAAAAATTATATTAATTTTGGAGAGGGACATTATGGGACAGGAGCTCCAGGAAGAGTTGGGAGAGGGAATAAGGAATGGAATGGATTTTTATTAAAATATGTTGTACACATAAATTTCTCAAAGAATAAATAAAGATATCATATATTTTAATTAGTACTTTTCTATATACTAAAAGATGACCATACTAGAAAAATGAATGAAAAAAAATCTCATCTACAAAGCCTTAAAACAAACAAAACCCCCCCAGGATGCAAGATCCCTACAATGAACATTTTAAAACATCAAAGGTCTTGGAGAGTACATTAAGACATGGGAAAGGATCAGCAGAATCAATCTTGTGAAATTGTCTATATTGCCTAAAGTGATCTATATAACTCAGTGAAGCCCTGTGACATTTTCCAAACACACACACACACACACACACACAAATATACACACAAAAGTCCTAAAATTTTTGCAAAAAACACAAAATATGCTAGATAGCCAAAGCCATCTTGAGCAAAAACAGTGAAGCTGAAAGCATCAAAACACCTGACTTCAAATAATATTATAGAGGCACCAATAAGAATAATTTAAAAATCAAACAAATAAAAGAAATGTGGTAGTGCCACAAAAAAGACACATCAAACTATGTTAAAACTAGCGGGCTCAGAAATAAACCTATACATTTACAGACACCTGCTATTAAAATGAGACGAAAACATGCATCAGAGAAAAAGACAAGTCTCTTAAACCAAAAAGAAGTATCCACATATCAAAGAATGAAACTTGATCCCCATTCCTTATCCTGAACAGAGATAAGCTAAAAACAGCCCAGAGATCTTAGTGTAAAGCCTGAAATTCTGAAGCCACTAGAAGAAAACACTTCAAGAACAGGGAGATGCAGGTAACAACCATCGAAAGAAATAAGTAGCTCAAGAAATAGCACCCAGAATTGACAAATGGGACTATATCAAATTAAATAGGTGCGCAACAGTAAAGGAAACTATTTCAAGAGTGAAACCATAGCCCTTAAAATTAGTGGCATATCTTCTAACTATTTAACTAACAGGGGAATAGTGTCCAGAATATAGACATAATTCAAAAATTAAGTGCCAAAAGCTAATATACTCCAGAAATAGGTGAATGAACTTAGTATTTCTCAAAAGCAGAGCAAATGGTAAATAAAAACACATGCAACATCTTTAGTTGTCACAATATTAATATTTCTCCTCACTCTAGTCATAATGACATATCATCAAGAAAATAAGGCCAGCTCCTGCTAGCAAGATGCAGAAATGTAAGTTGTTGTGGCCACTGGAAAAAAAATAATAAAAAAAACCAGCTATGGAGGGTCCTCAAAACTGAGAGGAAAACTACCATAAAACAGTAGCTGTATCTACTTTGAGGTGTATACACTAAAGAAGGAAAGTGGGAAATTCATCGAGATATCAGCACACTGAGGTTTATTGTGGCACTATTCACAATAACTATATTATAGAATCAGCCTGTATGCCCATCAGCAGATAAGCAGATAAAGAAAACATGGTAGATACGTATTAAGTAATAATTCAGAAAAAGAATAAAATGGCATTTGCAGGGAAATTGATGAAATTTGAGATCACATTGGGTAATACGTCATTCTCAGGGAGACTAATTTTGTTTGTTTTGTTTTGTTTTTAATCTCATATGCAGAAGCTATATATAAAGGGAAAAACCCATGAAAGCAGAACCAGTAAGCAGATGGGAAAGAAATGACAGCAGTGGGGTAAGGGCCAATGTGACCGTAATATATTGTTTACTTATCTAACACAGAAATGAAGCACATTATTTGTACAATTAATATATGTTAAAGTTCTTTAAAATATGGGAATGAATAAAACAAAAAATACTAACCTAGTAAAAGTGCATTTAATGAACGGTGCTATGCAGTTTTCTGTGAAAACCCTACTTAAAATAAAGAAGGAATTTTCATAACAATAAAAGAACTAATCAAGAATATATAACAATCTTAAGTTTGGATGCACTTCAAACACAGTTGAAAATTTGTAAGTCGGAAATTAAAATTAATTATTCAAATTTATAATCACAGTGGATTTAATATCTCCCATAGTTAGTACAACCACTGAAAAACAATAAAAACCAGCAGGGGAGTTTTTCTTGAGGGCAAAAGGAAAAAAAACTATATTTATATAAAAGTCTTGTATATCATGATTTTTAGATAGTTGGCATAGTGACAGATGGAGAACCCCATCTGAACCCCAAACCAACAGTCCATGACATCTTTAACTGCAATTGAAACAGTCACAAAAAGTATCTAGACCAGGAAGTGAGTAATTCAATTATTTGAAATCAGAGTGTTGAAATCATATGGAATGTAATCTCTGGGTAAGATAGATTTAGGAAATAAAAACATACGTGCCTCATATGCTTCTAAATAATTCACAGAGGAGAAAGAAATTACACAGATTTTTTTTTCGAACAGCCAACCCTGAAAGGAAGGCATCAAAATGTATGGGCTAAAGCCACAGAAGTAGGGCATATGAAGATTTGACTGTGTAGGGCTAGAAAGATGTCTCAGTGGTTAAGAGCACTTAAAGCTCTTGCAGAAGGCCTGGTTTCAATTCCCAGCACCCACACACTGGGTCATAAGTGTCTGTAATTCCAATTCAATGGAATCTGATATCTTTTCTGACTTCTGAAGTCTTCTTACACACACACACACACACACACACACACACAGACACACACACACACACAGACACACACACACAGAAGCCATAAATGATCATTTAAAGG
The DNA here is from genome assembly GCA_902729485.2 of Mus minutoides. Classification (NCBI taxonomy): domain Eukaryota; kingdom Metazoa; phylum Chordata; class Mammalia; order Rodentia; family Muridae; genus Mus; species Mus minutoides. The sequence goes on from LR753891.1 coordinate 104,777, forward strand.
CTGAAAACCATGACACCTAAATTTCCATGTAGAAAATTTAAGATAAGAATTGAAATTGTAAAGGACATGAAGTCCTTGTGCTCACAGGGCCAAGGGAAACCATGAATGTTAAACACACAGGGTTGTCTCTTCAAAGGGAGGAGATGTATACCTATTCTCCACCTGGAAAGCTGGGAAAGGATGTTGCTAATAGCCTTGTAATCTGAGTTATCTGTAGGACCAGGCTACACTTGAATCCTAGATTATTATGTTTGCTTATCCCAGACTCTTCCTCGAATTGTTTCTCAGTCCAAAGAATTCATCTTTATTGGAGATGTTACTTGTCTTTTACAACAGCCTAGGTTGCTTTTACTCTATCTCTAGGGCCATGCCAACTGAGACTCTCATACACTATATTTGTCTCAGGCATTCTTTCTAGACCCTTATCTTGAGCATTGTTTCTGACTCAACAGAACCCATCTTTATAGAAGATGACATGTGTGCTTTATAAAGAACTTCAATGTAAACATGTCTTAAATCTTTAAGTTAATTACCCTAAGAAAACTTTTTTCCCCAAAACTGTACTGTTCCCAGGTCAGACTCGCGAAGTTTGAACCAACCTGGCTAATTAAGTCTTGTTGAACCTGATTTACCTTCTTGCCTCCTGGGGATCATTATTTTGCTGGTGCTGGTGTTTACAGAGATGCCCACATGAAATGTATTGTGATTAAAGGTGAAATGTTGGCTCATGTATTTGAAACCTTGGTTTAGCTGTCTGTGAAAGATGTGTATCTTTCAAGAGATGGAGCCTTCCTGGAGGAAGTACATCACTTTTAAGCTTTATAGCCTGATTCTACTTAGCCTATCCTTGATGTAGGAAAGGGGATCCAGAGGTTCTGTGATGGTTGTGTGGTAGGTTTGATGGTCAATCAGATAGTATATACAGTGTTCTGAAGATTTACTGGACCTGACATCAGAAATCCTTCGGGCCTCAAGTCTAGAGCCATGGGCCCAAACTAGCACTATGGTCTCTCTCTCTCTCTCTCTCTCTCTCTCTCTCTCTCTCTCCCTGTGTGTGTGTGTGTGTGGTGTGTGTGTGTGTGTGTGTGTGTGTGTGTGTGTGTGTGTGTGTGTAAACCTCATAACCCTGTTAGACACAGAAAAAAGAAAACAAAAACAGCTGACAGTCTCTGTCCTGATTTGTTCCCCTAATGTTCTAACATAATTTAATTTGATGTGCATATTGGCTTTAACATGTTTCACATGAAATATAAAGGCATAATTTTTTTAAATGACTTTTTTTCTTTTGGGGAAAAAGCTAATAGGATGGATAATTAATGTTGCAAAATGAGCAACAAAAGAATACAGAAGTTACCAGGAAGAAGAGCATTGTGGGTAATTTTACAAGCAACAGATTGAAAAATAGAAATGGAATGAGAAATTTTTAGAAAGCATAATTTACCAAAACGAACACAGCCTGAAGTAGAAAATCTAAATCATCACACATGTATTAAGGACATTTAAACTGTCATTTAACTCTATCCCAAATAAAACTCAGTGCCCAGATCGTTTGCTGATGTGTCTTCCAAATGGTCAAGAAGGAAATGAATTACTGATCTTTTACAAACTCACCCAGAGGCTACAAAAGAGGAACCATTTTTCAGTTCATGTAACAGGGAAAACTATCCTCCATGCCAACATTAACAACAAAACCAAAATCTTATGATTCAACCTCTCTCACAATATAAAGGGGAAATATAAAACATTACTAGTCAAATCTAGGAGCTAGCAAGAACAGTAATAAAGCAATAATGAATTGGCTGTATTCTACCAATACCAGGTTGATTCAGTGATCAAAAGTGAGTCAATATAATTCACCACAATAGGACAATAAAGGAAAATCATTTAGTCATCTAAATAAATGCAGAAAAATAATCCAATAAAGTTTAGTGGCTATTCATCACATAAAAGAAAGCTCTTAGAGTAAATATCTTAGCTAGAGTTACTATTGCTGTGATAAAAAAATAATGACAAAGCAACTTGAGGAGTAAGGAGTTTATTTCACTCACAGTTCCACAAATAGTCACTACCAAAACCTGTGAAGGCAGTGTCTTAGGGTTCTATTGCTGTGACGAGACACCATGACTACGGCAACTCTTATAAATACAACTTTAAATTGGGGCCGGCTTAGTTTCATAGGTTTAGTCCATTATCATCGTAGTGAGACACATGGCAACATGCAAGCAGTGCATAGAGAAAGAGCTAGAGAAAGAGCTGAAAGTTCTACATCTGGATCAACAAGCAGTTAGAAGTGAACTGGCTTGAACTTCTGAGACCTGAAAGCCCACCTTCTAGTCACACACACACACACACACACACACACACACACACACACACTTCCTTCAAAAACCCATACCTATTCCAAAAGCATATAGTGACACTCCCTATTGGCCTATGGGGACCATTTTCTTTCAAAATACCACAGGCAGGAACTCAAACAAAGTAAGAACATGGATGTAGGAGCTGATGAGGCAGCCATAGAAGAATGCTGCTTCCTGGCTTGCTTTCCCTGGTTTATTCAACCAGTTTTCTTATAGAACCCAGGACCACCACCTGAAGATGACATCATCCAGGATGGGCTAGATCCTCCTCCACAACTCACTAAGAAAATGCCTGATCTTATGGAGGCATTTTCTTAGTTGAAGGTTTCTTCCTCTTAGATGACTTTAGCTTGTGTCAAGTTGAGAGAAACCTATTCAGCACAACTGAGCCCTTGTCAGTTTGACATAAACGCACATCACTACAAAGCCATAACATTTTCTTCATTGTTCATTCTAAGATCACACATTCACAGACACTCCACATATCATATTTTATTTTTTATCATATTTTATAAACTTGAAAAACCACAGTCTTATAAAATCAAACACTTTAAAAATTCAGTTTCTTTTTTTAAAAGAAAAACTCAAGTCTCTTTTTTTTGTCTCTTTTTAAATCAAAAGTCTCTCAACTGTGGGCTCCTATAATATCAAAAAGAAATTTAAAACTTTCTTACTTCAAGATAGAAGGACCTAGGCATAATAATAATCAGAACAAAGCAAAACAAAATTCCAGCAATGTGAATAAATAACTCAGTATCCAATATCTGGAATTCATTCACAATCTTCTGGCTACTCTAAGGGGCTTGGATCACTTCTCCAACTCCACCTTATGCACAGCTTCTCTTCTAAACTTAGACAGGCTCCATTCTTCAGCTGATACTATTCTTGGTAGTCATCCCATTGTACTGGCAACTCCAAAATACTGGCGTCTTCTGCTACAACTGAGATGCACTTCCATTGGTAGCCTTCCTGGGATCTCTTCAGGGACTCTAATACTGCCACACAATGACAACTGTCAGCCACTCTCCATGAACCCTTCACACCTTCAAACCCAGCACCACCTGGACGACTCTTACACAACCAACTTAGGCTGCCAGCACAAGGAACAACTTTGGCTGCTTCTGGAATTCAGCTTCTGTGTGCTGACTCTTAGGAAATATTTCCCAGAAGATTTCACCTCAATGATGCTGGTCTCTTCTTAATCACAGCTAATTCTTTAGCACCAGCTGATCAGCAGCCATTGTTCCACCAAATCAAAAATTTACTTTAGTGGCTCTGATCTTTTGTTATTCACAGCTGATTCTTCAGCTCCAGGAGACCAGAGACCACAGATCTGTCACACAAATGGTCTGGTAGTGTCCCTCTGAAACTTTATAAGCCAGGTCTCTATCATCTACTTTTCTCTCAACATTCTTATCTTCCAAGCTCCAACAGAACATCTTAATGAGTGTTCAACACTCAGTACCTCTAGCCCAAAGTTTCAAAATTATTCTACAATCAAACCAACCAACCAAACAAACAAACAAAAACCCCAAAGTCAGGTCTGTCAAAGAAATACCCTACTCATGGTACAAAAATTCTGTCCTAGTTAGAATTACTATTAATTGCTGTGAGGAAATACCATGAATGAAGCAACTTGGAGATGAAAACATTTATTTTAGTTTATACTTCCAGTTAATAGACCATCACTGAAGGAAGTCAGGGCAGGAATTCAAGCAACATGAGAACCTCAACATTAGCATGAGCTAATGCAGAGACCTTGGAAAGGTGCTTCTTGCTGAATTGCTCTCCCTGTCTTGCTCAGCCTACTTTCTTATAGAATCCAGGACCACCAGCCAGGAATGGCACCACCCACAAGGGGCTGAATCTTCCTCTGCCAGTCACCAATTAAAATCCCCTACAGGCTTGCCCACAGTCTGTTAATATGAAGACATTTTCATAATTGATATTCCCTCCTCTCAGATGACTTTAGCTTGTGTCAAGTTGACATAAAACTGTCCAACACAGTGAGATTAAAAGATAACATTCGTATGTTAAACTGATCATGGAATTAAGGAGAATTCCTCTAGAAATATTGGTGAAATATTGAAAGTTTTTTCTTGCATTCGTGAATCAAGGATGCAAGTAACATCCTTGCAAATTATCAGGAAGAAGGGAGCATTGTGGGTAATTTTACAGACAACAAATTGAAAAATAGAAATGGAATGAGAAATTTTCAGAAAGCATAATTTACCAGAATCTAATATTCTGTTTAACATTATATTTAAAAAGTTGCAAAGAAAGCCGGGCGTGGTGGCACATGCCTTTAATCCCAGCACTCGGGAGGCAGAGGCAGGCGGATTTCTGAGTTCGAGGCTAGCCTGGTCTACAGAGTGAGTTCCAGGACAGCCAGGGCTATATAGAGATACCCTGTCTTGAAAAACAAAACAAAAAACAAAAACAAAAAATAAACCAAAAAAGTAGCAAAGACAAGTGAGAAAATCAGCAAAAGCTGTACACATTGGAAATAGTGAGAATTAAAATTATCACTGCTTGCAAATGGCATGATGGCATATGTGGGTCCACCCCACCACTGGGAAGGCAGAACAAGTGTAGCTTGACTGTGTTTACCCTGTGCCAATCAGGGAATAGAAAAATGCAGTCCCTTGTGTGGGAGGTCAAAGCTGGAGTTCCCAAGCTCCCAGGCATCCATTGCCACTGGAAAACCACACAGAAGAGTTGAAAATGAAGCGTCAGGGGTCCAGGAGCCATGGGGAAAGGGAGAGGGAGAGGAAGAGGGAGAGGGAGAGGGAGGGGAGGGGGAGGGGGAGGGGGGGAAGGGGAGGGGGAGGGGAAGTGGAAAGGAAAAGGAAAAGGAAAAGGAAAAGGAAAAGGAAATTCAGGGCATCAATTAATAAAACTGAAAACAGATGATTTATAGAGAAATTTATCCAAATCAAAGCTGGTTCATAAGATCAATATAATTCATAAACTCTGGCCATCTAATCAATAACAAAAAGAGATAATACAATATAATAATTGTGAAAGAGGCCTCATCACTACCACCCCACAGACATTTAAAAAGACAGTAAAGAAATGTCATAAAACTTTATGTCAATAGATAATTTCTTTGAAAGACACAATCTGTCAAACTCATATATAAGTGGATGACATGAATAGATTCATGTTTATTACAGAAATGAATTAACAATTAATAATCTCTGAAAAGAAGCTGGACGCATAGAAAAAAACATGCCTTTGTGACTCCAGTGAAGAATTCTACCACATATTTAAGGGGGAATTATTGTACCAACTTTTCTAGTGGCTTTCAGAAGATGCAAGTTTAAAAAAAAACAACCAATAACCCTTCTTTCTAATTCATTCTACAAGGTAAACACCACCCTAATGACAAAATTAGAAAAGAACATAAGGACAAGAATAGATTAAGGATAAAAGGTAAATAGATTAAAATGGAATAAATTCTGAAGAATTGACCAAACCCTCCTGAAACTTATCCATAATAATATTAAGATTACAGGATAGTTTTTACATGAAAGTTAATTAACTTCTTATAGTCTATCTATGGACAATTGGAATTTGACATCTTCAACACAATATCACTCACATTATCCAAAATGAAATCTTAGGAGCAAATCTTAAAAACAATTTGCAGAAATTCCTGTGAGCTGAGGAAAAGCCTCTGATGATCTGACCAAATGGAGAGGTGTTCTCTGTTAAGGTGTCATATCTGTGCCTAATTAATCTATAAAAGCAACACAATGCCAAAGAGAATTTCAGCATGTTCCTTATTAAAGAAATGTCTACATGAAAAAGTAACAGACCTAGAATAACCAAAATAATACTAAAGGAGAAAGCTAGAATTGTTGTGGTTTGACTTTAAACAATCCAAGGCTACTGTAACCGAGGCAACAGGATATTGGCAGAAAACAGATAATCTGATCAGCGAAACAGAATCGAGCCCAGAAAGAGACTCTAACAAATATCATCAAAGCTACAAAGGTAATTCAATGGGAGAAAGGATTCTTTTTAACCGATAATAATGCTGAAATAACTAGACATTTACTTTTTAAATGGAAGATACTTGTTAGAACAGGGGCCTGTCCTTTGTGACTAGAAACTTGCCATTTTCCTTCAGTGTCACTTAACAGTACTATTGAAATTCAATAGTACTCCCAATGTTTGAATTGCTGGTATTGGAGATTTCCCTAGGAGCAATTTTGGAAAGAACAAAAACAGGAAGCAGTCAGTGGACACTAGTAGTTTTGCTCTGTCTGAGCGGGATGGCTGGGTAGGTGAGCCATGCAGAAAATGGGAGACTAGGTATCCTGCCAAGTCTTACTTTGGCCCATGTTTCTATCTTCTGATGACATCTTCCATGACTCCACTAATGCTTGCACCCTACAAAGCTCTCTCCCTAGTAACTTGGTGTTACCCCAACTCAATTTTGCTCCTGGACTTCACTCAGTTTCTCCTTGACCCAGGACTAACCACCGGCCCATTTTCTGGAGGCCATAGTGGGCTTTTGGTATTTAGGTTAATTACACTCATCTAAGTGGCCTTTTCTTCAAAAAATAATTTCCCATACTTGGCTTTAATAGAACATCAAATAGAGAAGAAAAGGGCAACACACACTATCCCTGTTTACCTACCCACATAATTGTATTTCCTTCCAGAAGCAGCAGCTGACAGAGATCATGCCTGCTGTCACTCTGATTTCTTTAGTACTGAGGTCATGAATAGTAAAATATGCAAATTGACCAATCTTGTCCTGCCATTGGTCAATAATCTATTACCAAATGCAACTTCCCTGAAGCATTGTGGTCCACCCCTGGTGAGCAGAAGAGGTTTCTCAGCCTTAACCAAGTGTGCATTGTATCTCTCCAGGCTAGCCTGTTCTTTGAAATCCAGACTGCTGCCCAAACAGCATTTTGGCAGGATGAACCCCAGTTGTGAGTTTGCTCCTTAGGCAATCAGAGAAGACATTCTGTATTTGCCCAGGCTACAACAAGGAAGTATAAAGTCAGTGTCCCGTTTAGCATTTGTATTAAGTACCCTCCCTTCTCCAGAAATGGATTGCAATCTATTATTTGCATTTATAAACTAAGGGACTAGAACACAGTTGTTAGTTTTTTCTCTTTCAAAAGAGAGATAGAGAGGAAAAAAAATCTCCGGAACCCTTTGGCTGATGAGACTAAGCAGAAAGGTTGAATGCTAGGTAAAGTTTAAAGTTGTGGTCCCTTTCATCACCAAGCAGCTTTTGAAGCCAGCGAACTAAGCTTTCTTGAAAGAGTAAAGGTCTCTCAGAGACGTCTGCTTGATGGCTTGAAGGCTGAAACTTTGTAGTCCTGCAAACGATTCATATTTCATTTGCACGGTTCTGGGACCGATAGTAGAGTATTCTGACATTGTGTAGGCTCAAAGCTTGGTGACACACTGTCTATGGTGGCCCTACTTGTTAAGGCCCAAATGAGGCCAGATGGTTTGGCATGTTTTGTGTTTCTAACATGTGAAACTCCTCCCACCCCAATTATAAAATGATATCTCATTAGAGTCAGATTGAGTGGGTTAGCCCACTCTGACCTCCCTCTGTGTCATCCCCAGGGCCTGGACACCTGAGAGTAGAGAAGCAAGTCCCACCTGAGGGGACGTTCCCTTTGTAGGTCACTGTCTTACTAAGTGGCTTAGCTAATAGCTGTTTATAACAGGAGTCTAAGCAAGCTATGCATTTCCTTGTGGGACCAGAGTCTTCTCAAGGCACCAAGAAGAGACATGGAAAAGAGATGGCCACATGGAGGCCTGTCCTCTTGTAGAAGCAAGCCTCCCAAATTCTATCCTGAACATTCTGTCTCTTTGAAAGTGGCAAAATCTCATAAAGCAAGAATTATCACAGACAGTGCAGGATAAAAGTATGTCCGAGTAGCTGAGGCCTTTATCTGATGGTACTACAGAGATGAATTTTTTGTAGGGACACAAGTCCAGGAGAGCTATCCACTCAAGCACAGAGGAGGACAACTCAGGCCCCACACATCACCCCTAAGGCTTCTTCTCTCAGCTTCCTCCCTTTCTTGAGGCTCTTGGCCTTGCTTTGGGATTGCCTTGGTTTTGTTTGTTTGTTTTCCCCCATCATTCAGATATCTGAGGCTATAGGGCTTTACATTTGAGAAAAATGATCTTGCTTCAACCAAAACTTGACTCAAATTTGCATGATGCCTAAATATATCTGTTAAAGAAAATAGTGTCCCTCTCAGAAGGGAGATAGGGTCCTGAACACCTGGGAAATGCTATAGTGGAGTGGAGGTCAAGATGGTGGTGGGATTGTACATTCTGGTTGATATGCCCATAGTGAAGACACCAGCAACTTCAGTGGTGAGTGTTGAATGAATGGACCAATCTCTGATGACAGAGCATTTCCCACCTCTGGGTCAGGGTATCTTCTATTTAAGAAAATGGCATCTTCCCATAATGTAGATAAGCACAGGGAGGACCATTGCTAGAAGACAGTGAAAGATCGCTGTCACCATCATGCATGCTGTATCCCACTCACTACCTAAGCATGGCCAAGGACAGGGCGGTGTTGATTCTCCTCAACACTCTTTCTGCAGGGCTGAGATTCTTCATGCCAAATGTCAGTTAATCCAAGGCTGTATGTCTCAAAGTATAGATTCAGGGTGCTACAGGGTGGGAATGACCCAGGGTCCCATCTACCCCTGGTGAATTAGACACTTCAGGTCATCAGTTCTGTAGAAAAACTACAGAGTCAGCAGCATGGAAGATTCTCAGGGTTGTGCTCCTGACCTCGTCAATCAAACGTTCTAGGCTTGGAATCTAAATCTGTTTTAATAAGCTTTCCAGGAAACTCAGGCAGAGCATTGGTTAAGATAAAGTCTTGGCAGGTTTATAGGATTCCCTGGTATTTACTACCTCAATACATAGATAAAAGGTCAAAAGGAAAAAGGAAGAAACAGATAGAAAGACTACAAGTCCAAAGGCCTTTCTTCCCCAATGATGGCCAACTAGGCCATCTTCTAATACATATGCAGCTAGAGACATGAGCTCTGGAGGTTCTGATTAGTTAATATTGTTTATATGCCCCAGTACAGGGGAATGCCAGGGCCAAGTAGTGGGAGTGGATGGGTAGGGGAGCAGGGTGGGGGGAGGGTATAGAGGACTTATGGGATAGCACTTGAAATGTAAATGAAGAAAATATCTAATAAAAAAAAGATTATAAGTCAACAACATCTGAACCAGCCATGTGTGGATCAGTCTCCAATATTACATCCTGCTTTTAGTTCAGTCTGACCCTAACCCTAGTCATGATCTCATCTCATTCTGCTCTATCCTCCCACATGAAGTGCCATGTCTAAGACCCCACTGACAAGACCCCTTCAAAGATTAGACCCTTTAGATTAACACCAAGTTAGACTAGGCTTTGCATCTACCTGTGACTTGCCCTCTTGTTCTGTTGTTTTCTGAACAGCCACGGAGAGAAAACAGTCATGAGGTGTGCTGTTTGGAGTAATTCCTAGCCCTGCTTTTGCATGTACTTTTTGGAATCAGCAGGTTTTCCGGTTTCTATATTTAATATATTGGAGACCAGCTAACCATAGGCTGTGTCTCCCAGAGTTAGCTACTTCCTAAAAATAGTAAAATAATCTGTGAGCATACCTTTGACATGCCACCAGACAACTCATAGCCTGCACCTCCAGACACTTTTGTGTACATTTGTGCATGCGCATGCACCAGTGTTGTGAGAACAGTGGAACCAAGGGCAACCCATATGATTGAAAAGTACTCTGTCACTGGTTTATATCCTAAGTCCCACCCACCTCCAGGGGCTCTCATACACTAGGCAACTAGTTACCACCTAACCTAGTCATCCCACACCAGGTATCAAACAACTAGTCACAGCCCTATACCCCAAATCCTATGAAATATTCCCAATATTGAGTCTACTTACCCTGCCTCTTGGGTTCGTTGCCATGGAAATCACCACTGATGTCACTGACATAGTTCTCCCCTCATATTTTACTTTCGGGTGACTCTGAAACATCCTTGGTGATTCTTGTTCCTTCCTCATGTGGAACCATGAGCCACCAACTTTACAGGGTCAGGCATCTCCTGATCTAACTGCAAATAATATTTAAGTTTCAAATATTCTTTCCCTTCTTGGAGAACATTAAAGCTTCTTAATGTACAGGTCTTGGCTGATGCCCAAGATGCCAAGAGAGCTCAGGTGTGGGCATGGGTGTACATTGACCACCAAGGGGAGTAGTGGAAGACTGGATCACCTTAAGAGTTCACCTCTTTCTCCTTGGGATGCCCCTACTTAATATCTCTTTCATTCCTTAGTGTCCTCAGAGTAATGACACTTTTAGTTAAGCACATGGGTACTCAGAATAAAGACTACATTTTCTAGCTTCCCTTCCAGCTATATATTACCTTGTTTCTGAAAAAAATGAAATGTGAGTTTGTATTCTATGGCAGTTGGTAGGAGTTTTTCTTAGAGACAATGCAAAGGTACATTTAACCACTTTTCTACTTTTTGTCTTCCCAGATAAAATATGGGTGTGATTACTATGCTAAAATAATTCTTTAAAGATAAGGATTGGTCCCTGGTAATCATGGTCTTAATCCACCAACATTCACTGACCTACACTGATTTGAAAGGGAAATTAATATCTGTCCTGAATAAAATTTTCTTTCCTTTAGATCATAACAAATTTCCAATATCTGATTTGTTACCATGAATGACATTATAGAGGTAGTTTACTAAATATTGTATACCATGAGGCAATATAAACTCAATATTCCATGTGGAAAAACTATCATTGCCTATTATTTTAGTTTCAAAATAGTTTTTTTTAATGAAGAACAACAAAAATATTGACTGCTTCTATGTGTATTGGCACACACCTATAATTTCCGCACTCAGAGGCTAAGGCAGGAAGATAATGAGCTTGAAGCCAGCCTGGAATACCAGGTGAGAATGTGTCTCAACAAACAAACAACAAGCAAAACCACCAACTCTAAGCAATATATGTTAAGTCAAATTGCAGAAAGAGGCAAAAGAAAGATATTTTCCCATAATATTTTTATATGTTTGTTTGATTTTTCTTTGAATTTTTAGAGACAGGGTATTGTACATACCTCAAGTTGGCCTCAAATTTATGATCCTCTTGCTTTCCCTCTTGAGTGCTAGCATTTTATAAGCATGTGTCACCACTCCAAGTTTTAATTTTTAAATAGTGTGTGTGTATGTGTGTTTGTGTATGTGTGTGTGTGTCCTTAAATTTTGTACTAAGGCAAGATCTCATTCAACCCAATCTCTTGCCTATGGTGTTATCCCATAATCTGCAACCCAAGGGGATATAATTAAGAAAGGTTTATAACACTTGAATGTGCTGGCCACCTCTGACCATCTCAACATAATATCTTTTGAGAGGTAAATTAACTTTAACTACAACTATCTTATCTGAAGGCCAATGAATGGGAAGAAGGTGCAGATTTATCTGTGCTCTGTGATCTAAATTTGCTGAGAGCTTCTGAGCTTCATTTAGACCTTGTGAGCTGAAAATATCAACTGCTTCTGTAGTCCTCAGATACATTTCTGTAAGCAATGACTTCAAAGGAACAGCCTTAACCAGTCTTTTTCAAAGGAACTTATTTTATGTTAACTCTGCTCGACAAGAGACTTCCCAGTAGCAAAGTCAAATTGAGGTTTTGTCTTCCCACTTAAGCTTATCCATCAGATGTCCTCAAGTAGGACACCCCTGAGTTAAAAAAGGTAGATGGGCAGAGCACAGAGACTCTTAATTTAGTCTTTAGGGAAAACAAACAAACAAAAATATTTGTTTAGACAGATATGCAACTGTAGCTGTTTGTACAAGCAGCCTACTGAAAACAGATACAGGAAAGATCAGTATTTTTGGAGGAATCAAGTCACTAACAGGCAGCAAAGCAGACAGGAAGTAGCCTGCTGTGTCCTTGAACAACTCACAGACCTCCTACCTCTGGCCTAGCTGGCAGTGTGAACCATCCATTAAGAAAGCACTTTCTCTAGTATCCCCATGAAGACAAGTATAGTCTAAGTTACCATTTTTTTTTAACCACAGAGCTAATTTCTTGGAATTTTCTGGGTGATAGGAACACCTTTTGTTCTCAGGAGTTTAGTTTTGGAGGACCTTATAAAGGAGTCTGGTCACCCAAAAGACCAAGCACTGATTAAGAGTTAGGAACTCCGCCTTAACCATTTCCTGGAGGAAAGGAAGAGCACAGCTTGAGTTATATCCCTGACCCTGGAATTGGAAAGGTGTCTGGGTTGTTGAAGGCAGGGGATGCTCTGAAAGCTATGCATCTGGAGAAAATGTGGACATTTCATAATCTTTTCCATATAACTTACCTTACAAATTCCTTCATCTTTGTGATAGTTAAACTTGGTTGTCAACTCAATGGGATATGGAAGTTAACCTAGAGACATGTGTCTGTGTGGGTCTATGAGGAAATCTCCAGATCAATAAACTGGAGGAAAGGACCATCCCCCAGGGAGGTCCACACTCCTAACAGTGGTCTAGGTTTAAAAAAGAAAATCCAGGGATAAAGGCAGTCTACTTGTCGGCCTGCCTTTGCTTCTTTCTGGTTAGTGTGTCTATCTATTGCTGTTCTACTATTCCTCTGACACCAGATCCTGCTTCTTCGGGATCCAATAGGAAACCAGGAACTCTCTGAATGTCCTCTGGGCTCTTAGCATCAGAGTGAAGCAGTGTCTCAAAAACAAAGAAAGTTAGGAACAATAATTCAGTCCTTTAATCCTAGCCCTAGGGAGTTAGATGCAGGTAGATCTCTGGGAATGTGAGACTACCCTGATCTACACAGTGAGCTGCATGACAGCCGAGGCTACATAGTGAGATTCTGTCTCAAGAAAACAGAACAAAAACAAAAATCAAACAAACCAATGAACAAAATCATATAAATAAAAACAAATATCACACATTCCTAAATTAAGAACTTGGCTCTTCCAAGATTTATTCGAAAAGAACTTTTTTTTTAAAATGTGAAATAAGAGTAACGGTTTTTTTGGCCAATAGACTGGTTGTTTGCTATTTGGCAATCTTAGTAACAACTGAGGTTTATTGATACTGTTTCTAGGCTAAACACTAATATTCTGAGAACAGATGCAGAGGAGATAAACATATGAGTCTGGTAAAGGAGTTGAAACAAATGTGAAATTAAAGGACATCAAAACAAAGCCAGTAATCATCTCTGAGACTATGATAATTCTACATATGCCAATTATGCATCCCAAGATGCACCGGGTCTGTTAGCTATCATGAGCCAATTCAGAAGGCACCAATTCTGGATGCATTCCAACCTAATTGGATATTTTTGTTTCTTCAAGAGATAATTACAAAGTGCTTATCATGTTTTATATACACATAGAGACCATGTTCATCTGAAAATATAGTAATAAGAATCGTGGGACTTGATGAACTTGAAGAGCATCTTCTTCTATAAAAATGAGGTATGAGGCTTTTACCAGGACCTGCCCTATCTACCAACACCCATAGGTCCCTTCTGCACCATATCCAGCCTGTCTGCCTTGCCTTGTCATATCCCCCATATCCTTCACTAGGTCTAGCCTAGTAATTCTCTCTGCCCTTCTCTGCCCACTCACCCTACCAAACCTGATAGATCTCTGGTTTTGCCCCCCCCCCCTTTGTCTGTACTATCAACAATTTCTAGACTTATGAGAGGATCCTACCTACTTACCCTGAGTCCATAGTCCCTCCC